>JANZLH020000157.1:254870-267088 GCA_026770325.2 Erythroxylum fimbriatum | reverse complement strand
TGAATTTGTGGTCAATTGCCAATGACTATAAATATGCTAGTCACTGAGCTGTGTAGCTCACCCCACTCTTCCCTCCTTAGGTGCAAAACGTGAAGGATAACAATTCATATAGGGCATCGAAAGACTCCAAGATATTAGAAACTTTTGTAACTAAGTTATTTCAATAAACTTTGGATAGCCTCATAAGCATGATAAACATTGAGCATCCTCTATATGTTGTATTTTGTGTTAAGCCTTGTTTATAATGTAAATTTGTAATTAAAGCTATGTGTAAGCTTTTGTGGTTTTGGCAAACGAGTTTAGAACCGAAAAGTTCCCCATGTGTATGTGCACATTTCTTTGGTAGTTGCACATTTCAAAATCGAAGTCTCTCTCCTAGGTGTAGAAATTGTGTGCCGAATTTAGGGAAAAATTGGACTAATTTAGACTAAATTAGACAAAATTACCTTCTGCAAAGTTGTAGCTTATCTTTCTAGCTTTCCATTAGTATATAGTATGAGATAATTGGGCATAGGAGTCAAAAGTTTTATAAGGGGAGACGTGTCGTCTGTAAAGACGCTTCGTCTGTGATGACGTCATTTCGTCTTAAGACTTTGCATTGTCTTAAGTTGACTCCATTCGTCTGCTTTGTAACATTTGTTTGCTCCGCATTCATCTGCTTGGTGGCATTCGTTTGCTCCGCATTTGTCTGCTTTGTAACATTCATCTGCCTCGCATTCGTCTGCTTAGTGGCATTCGTCTGCTCCACATTCGTCTGCTCCGCATTCGTCTATTTTATGGCATTCGTCTGCTTCACATTCATCTGCTTTGTGGCATTCGTTTGCTCTGCATTCTTCTGTTCTGCATTCGTCTGCTTGGCAGCATTCGTCTGCTCCGTATTCGTCTGTTATGCATTCGTCTACTCCTTATTCGTCTGCTTGGTGGTATTCGTTTACTCCGTATTCATTTGCTTTGTAGCATTCGTCTACTTTTCTGTATTCTTCTGCTTCTCCGCATTCGTTTGCTTTTTCGCATTCGTCTACTTTCTCCACATTCGTCTGCTTTTCCCTCATTCATCTGCTTTTCCACATTCGTTTTCTTTTCCGCATTCGTCTGCTTTTTGTTCCTCTATAGTTGACCCTCCGCTTCTTCTGTGCACTATTCATCTTGAATCGTCTGGTCAAATTTTTGACCCTCCAAATGATAGAATCCGTCTTAAAGGTTTTCATGAAAGTTGTAAATCCTGAAGTCTCTTTCGAACAGTCCTAAAAAATGGTTTAGTCCGACGTCTACAAAGAAAGTTATACCTTTTGTCCCTAAACAAGTTCGACAGGGTCACGGACTAGTATTGTTTCAGTTTATGGATCTGAATGCTGGGCTCCGGAAGCGGGGTCCTGCATTGTTTGGTATCAGAGATGAAGAAATGTGTTTGTTCTTGTACCTGATTCCAAATGCTGGGCTCCGGAAGCGGGGACCTACATATTGCCAACACCTAAATAATAATAACATAATTAAACTAAAAAATAAAAATAAACTCAAAATTTTCTAATTTATTAAACTACCCTAACTCTTCCAAATTTTTAGATTTGTCATTAAACTTTTTTTTCTTTTCTCTTCTTCTCTTCTCCATTCCACGTTGCCATCCTCTCAAATTCTAGCTTTCCAGAAATATTTCCAGATTTTAAATCCCTTTTCTAACCATGTTTTCATCCATTATCTCAATATATAAACTGTTGGATCCCGCTTGATTCTAGAATCCAACTTTTCAGAAACATCATAAGATTACCTTGAGGGGTTATTGCATTGAACCCTCATTAGTCATCATCCGTTCATCTTCCTCCTCATAAAATCCCAAAAATTTCCTCACAATTTGTTCAATGGTCTGCCCATATAAATCAGTCACCATACTTGAACTCATTTCTTCTATTTGTGAACAGAATTTGGAAATCTTTAAACTAGAATTGCAATTTGATTTCTTCAAAGAAATTGTAGCTCTAAGCCTCTAGTTTGTTTTGAATCAAGAACCATCTTAATCGGAGCTCTATATATCAAGATATGCTTAAAAAGCCAAAGGGTATTCATACTCCAATCATGCTCTCTCAACCAACACCTCAATTTCTCTAATTCAAACTTTTTCAACTAAACTCAAAAAGATACCAATTTTTATTGAGAGATAGAAACATGTGTTATGAATCTATTGCTTTAAGAATCACCTCATTTGGAGGTCGGATGAGGAAGTTATGACCAAAAGAATCAAACATCTTTATACCCTCAATCATGTCGTAACATGTCTTGGCGCAATTGCCATAACTTTCACCACAGATGTCGCATTGATTTAATTCTTTAACTATTTGAAAGAGGCCTTCGAGATCTACAATTTTATGAAGACTACAATTTGAGATTCTACCTCTAAAAAAATCATGGTTTACTGAAGCTGTCCCATGTATGTCCGTTTAACGGGCATTGTCGAGCCTGGGAGCACTTTTTCACCCGAGAAGATTCGTTTAATAGACATCAAGTCCGTTTAACGGACATGGGTGATGCTGGGGGTCCTTTTTGACTCGAGAAGGTCCATTTAACGGACCTAAAGCCCGTCTAACGAACATAGGGGTTCCCAAACCCCTCCAAAGCCTCTCCAAAGCTTCCTACATCCAATCTAACATCATATTCAGTCATAATCTTCTCAAATTCAACTCTACTAGTGCCAAATCACTTCATATCAATTCAAACACCAAATTTATCTCATAAAACTCTCAAATCTCATCTCTAATGACTCATAACATACACAAACTATCATCATTCTCCATAGCTGTCATGTTCATACCTCTTATGCAGCATCACATCTTGTAACGATCATATCTTTTCGCTCCGGTATCTAAAATTTCCAAACTTTATATTGTTGGAAAGCTAAGAGGATATGCTACAAATTCCATGAAGACAACTTGAACATGTTTCAATTACATTTTCCAACTTCCAACATTTTCACATATAACCCATCTTGTATCTAAACCATTTTTTCTACTTCATTTCAAATTCAAGAATTCTCCTGTTCTTTACACATGAATAATCGCCAACAATTTCTCATTTAACAATTCTAGCTTCCAAGAAAACTTCGGGGTCTAACATAAACGTTCTTATACAAATTCTATCAAAAACAAAACACAAATATAGTATCTTACCTTGCAAAATCACCACAAAAACCCAAAGAATGATAAGTCTAAGAAGAACACTGTAGAAAACTTGGAAGAACAGAAACTGTTGTCAGTTTTGGTGAAAGAGGGAAGAAGTAAACTGAAATAAAAACCTATTTATTTTAAGTTTAGGGTTATGGGCCGAGTTGGGTTTTATTTCTTCTCTTGGGTTTGGGATGGGTTTAAGTAATGGATTTTTGGTTTTAAGGTTACGGGCTTTACAGTTCTTCGCCTCTAAAAGAAATTTCATCCTCGAAATTTAGCTAGATACTTGAATCTTTAAAAAGATGTGGTACTGATGTTGCATATCCTCTTCCACTTCCCACATAGCTTCCCTCAAGGATCGATGATGACTCCATAAAACTCGCACCATAGGTATTTGTCTCCTCCTCAATTGTCTAATCTCTCTCTCCAAATTCTCAATTGGCTCTTCTTTATAGGTCAAGTCTGTAGCCACTTCAATCTCTAGTTCAGGTATAACGTGGCTCGGATCTGATCGATACTATCTCAACATAGACACATGAAACACATCATGTATTTGAGATAACTCTGGGGGCAAGTCCAACTTATAAGCTAATGGACCAACACACTGAACAATCTTGTAAGGACCAATGTACCTCAGGCTCAACTTTGCTTTCCTTCCAAACCGCACTATACCTCTCCAGGGTGACACTCTCAAGAACACCCTATCACCTACTTCATACTCCATCTCTTGTCTATGTCGATCTGCATAACTTTTCTGTCTATCTTGAGCAGCTTTTAAGAACTTCTTCACCACTTCGATCTTTTCTACAGTCTCCTGAATCAATTTTGGTCCCTCTAATATTCCAGCACCCTCATCATCCCAGCATATTGGATCTCTACACCGCCTCCCATACAACGCTTTAAAAGGTGCCATTCCGATGCTAGAGTGATAACTATTATTATAAACAAACTCTATCAAAGGTAAGTATAAATCCCAATCACCTTCAAAATTTAATACACAAGCTCTCATCATATCCTCCAAAGTCTTAATGGTATGCTCCGATTACTCATCAGTTTGATGGTGAAAAGTTGTACTCAAATTCAATTTAGTACCCAACGCTATCTGAAACTAACCCAAACCGAGATGTAAACCGAGGATCTCGATCTGAAACTATAGATACAGGTACTCCATGCAACCTTACTATCTCATCCATATATAATCTAGCGAATTTATCTAACAAATCTGTCTGCTAGATTGGTAAGAAATGTGCAGACTTGGTCGATCTATCTACAATGACCCAAACTGAATCATGTCTGCGTCGGGTTCTAGGTAAAGCTACTACAAAATCCATGGTAATTCTCTCCCACTTTCATGATGCTATCAACAAAGGTTTTAACTTGCCTTTTAGAGCCCAATGCTCAACCTTAATCAGTTGACAAGTCAGACATTTAGCTACAAACTCTGCCACTTCCTTTTTCATGATTGGCCACTAATAATGAGGTCTCAGATTCACCGTCGAGAAATGAAAGAAGACTTCCGTCGACAAGTTGAACTCATATTCATATGTAGCTCCCTTCTTTTTGGGTTTGAAGCAATGTCAAACCAAAACCCAATAAGCATTACCTCTCCCCTACAAAAGACGTGATCCAGTCGCACTCTCATTATTACTACTTCACTCCAGTCACTAGCCCTGCCTTTGGCATCCCTTTCCTTGTTTCAATACATCTTGGTTGTACCAGGATGCATGGCATAAGGAGCATAATGAGCCTCTTTTAGTATCTCTTCCATACTGTCAATATTTGGCACACATACTTGAGTCCCTATCACCATCACTCTAGCTGGTCTCACTGAAAAATTAGATTTCTTTCCCTGTTTTATCTTCTCTAACATCCTTTACAAGTATGGATCTCGAGTCTGTGCTTCACAAATCCTATCAATCAAATCAATCCTAATCTATAAGATATCCATCAATCCATCTACATCGTCAACCTCCAACTTAACATCCAAGGCTTTGATGTCCACTAGTGGTGTCACACTACTTCCACCCAGATTAGCTAACACACCAAAGTTCTTTCTGCTTAAGGCATCTACTACTACATTCACTTTCTAGGTGATAGTCAATGGTGCAATCATAATCTTTTAACAATTCTATCCATCTCCTTTGTCTCAAATTCAACTCTTTCTGAGTTAGTATATACTTCAAGCTCTTGTGATCTGTAAAAACCTGAAAAGTCTCTTCATACAAATAATGCCTCCAGATTTTCAAAGCTTGCACTATAGCGGCTAACTCCAAATCAAAGGTGGGATAATTCAGCTCATGGGTCCTCAACAGATGGGAGGCATAAGCTATTACCTTCCCTTTCTGTATCAATGCACACCCCAATATCAATCCTGAGGTGTCTGTATATACTTCAAAACCTCCACCACTTATTGGTAACACCAAGATAGGACTGGATGTCCATCTCCTCTTCAATTCCTCAAAACTCTTCTGACACCAATTAGTTCACTAATAAGGAACTCCCTTCTTCAGTAATGTTGTTAGTGGACCAGTTATTATAGAGAAACCCTCTACAAATCTCCTATAATATCCAGCTAGTCCCAAGAAACTTCTGACCTCTGTCACACTCTTTAGTGGCCCCCATTCCATAATTGCCTTCAACTTTTTCGGATCTGGTTTCACGCCCTCTTTGGACACAACATGTCCCAAGAGCACTACCTGATCAATCCAAAACTCACACTTACTTAATTTAGCATATAATTGCTTCTCCTTTAGAATCTACAATACTGTTCTCAAATGGTTTTCATGCTCCTCTCTATCTTTGGAATATACTAATAAATCATCTATGAACACAATCACAAATTGATATAGAAACTCTTGAAAATTTCTATTCATCAACGCCATAAAGGTAGCTGGAGTAGTTGTGAGTTCAAATGGCATCACTAGAAACTTGTAATGGCCATACTGCGTTTGAAAAGCAGTTTTAGGTACATCATGATTAGCTTTCCTCAATTGCCAATACGCTGATCTCAAATCAAAATTTGAAAATATTGCTACTCCTCTTAACTGATCCAGCAAATCATCAATCCAAGGCAAGGGGTATTTGTTCTTTAGTTTCACCCGGTTTAATTGCCAGTAACCAATACACAACCTTATGCTGCCATCCTTCTTCTTTACAAATAAAACTAGACCTCCCTACGATAAAGTACTAGGCCTAATAAAACCTTTTCCCAGTGACTCTTTCAATAACTTTTTCAGCTCCTGCAACTCCACAAATGCCATCATATAGGGTGCAATAGATATAGAAGCAACCCCAGGTAGGGTTTTAATAGTGAAATCTACCTCTCTAAGAGGTGGCAAACTTGGCAAATCATTAAGAAACACTTTTGAAAAATCTCTCACCACTAGTATCTCCGTCAACTCAAGGCTTGTCTCCCTTGTATCTACTATGCGAGCTAAAAAGGCTTCACATCCCCAGAATTAATTTCCTAACTATTACTGTAGAAATAACACAAGTAGGGAGTACTCTTCGTTCTCCCACAAACATTACCTTTGAACTCCCAAAACACTCCATCGTTACTTCTTTAGTATAGCAATTTGCCACTGCCTTATGTTGGGTTAACCAATCCATACCCAATATCACATCAAACTCCCTCAGATCCATCACAATCAAGCCTACATGTAACTCCATCTTTCCAATTCTCATAAGAATTACTCTCCTCGCACAATTTGCTACTACACTCTCTCCATTTGGTAGGTAAACTCTCAAATTGTACCCTAGTGGACTAACCTCTCCTAGAAATCTAAAGGGAAATTATGACGTAATATAAGAATGAGTAGACCCTGTGTCTATCAAAACATAAGCCAAAGCATCATGTAAAGAAATCATACCTGATATCATGTTGTTAAATGTTGGGGCTTCTTCCCTGGTCATCTTATAAACTCTGGCTTGAGTTTGAGAAGGAACTGATGATGTCCTCGTAATGTTGTGTGTAGCTCCATGTCCCCTACTACTAGCACCTAGACCTCTACCTCTACCAGCTCCTCTACCACTATCTCTAGCACTACCTTATCCCTGAGTAAAACCGCTAGTCATGGCCTCTGTATCTCTCAAAGAAGGGCAATCTCTCTTGAAATGCCCCCTGCCTCTGTATACAAAGCATACCCTGTTACCTCCACTAGGTCCCCATCAAGGCCCTAAATGGTACCTCCCACAAGTCTGACAGCCACGACTTGAATTACCTCCTCTTCCAAAAGATCCCCCATGCTCTGATTTGGCCCCCTACTAGACCCAACAGATGGCTAGCTAAAAGAGCTGTAACTCCCAGACCCTCTTCTGAAACCCTTAGATTTGCTAAAGTTAGAGTTAGAACTACCTCCTCTAAATATTGAACCACCCTTTTGATAATTGTTTCTTCCAATCGAACCTTAATAGCCTGATGTCCTCTTAGTAGGTTGACTTGACTCCCCACTATAATCAGTTTGCTTCCTCTTCCTCTTCATCTCCTACATCCTCTTCTCTTTGTTTTAATACTTCCTCCACTCTAAGTCTAGTATCCAACATCTTCTTGAAATCTATAGTTGTTGGGCCAAGCCTTAATTTGATCTTTGTGCATAATCCAGATTCAAAACGATAACACTGGTCCCTTGGTGTTGCCACAGCCTCAGGTGCATACCTTTACAATGTAGCAAACCGCACCTCATAATCAACAACAGACATCTCCTCAGTTTGTTTCAAATTAATAAATTCCATTTTCTTGCGATCTATGTAAATTGGTGGCTGTTATTTATCATCAAATTATCTTCTAAACTCATCCCAAGTCACTACTTCAGGTTCAAATGACCTATAAATTGATCGCCACCAAATCCGTGCAGGTACCTGAAATAATGATGTGATGAACTGCAGATGATTCTCCAAACTACATTTCAATCTATCTAAAACTTCCTCAGTCTATTCCCACCACATTTCTCCCTCCTCAGGGTCTGTGGTACCTTTAAACTTCGTAGTCCCCAATTTTCTAAGCCTTTCAAAATTACGATCAATCTTAGGCACTACTGGAGCTAGTGATGGTGTCTATGCTTAAGCCTATACAGCAGCCTGCATCTGCACCTAGGCTTGGAACTGGGCCTGGGCTTGTAGTACAGCTTGAATAACCTGCATATATTGGGGTGGTATCTTAGCTATGGGATCCCCATCAGCTGGCACAGTCGATTCTACCCCCACTCCTTTAAGACCCTGGTTTGCTTCCACTTGCACTTGATCTGCCCCAACATCCCCCACTCTCGTAGGACCCTAATCTGCTTCCACTTACATTTGATCTACCCTAACATCTGCTTGTTTTGCTAAATTCGGGACATGCATAGAATTAACAGGCTCTTTCTTATCCTCTTATTGGCTAGCAGTCGCACGATTGGATGCCATCCTACAAAATAAACGACTTCATAATTAGTACACCTCCTTACCTTAGGAACGTAGACACGCTCTGATACCACTTAATGCAACACTCCAACCTGCTTCAAAATCTAAGATTTGTTCATGTGAAAAAAAAAATAACGGGCAAGAAATGAGCTGCCAACTTAATAAGGGGTAACTAGAATGTACCCGTTATGTAATACACAATACATATAAATTCAAAAGAAACATACATAGCATCGCATCGCAATTCATATCACAATTTCTCATTTATTGAGCTTATTTATTATTCTTAATCCATGCTTCTATCCTAAAATTTTTATTTAATTCTTTTCTTAATCTTTTAGGGCCTCACTTAACCTAGTAGACTTATATCTAATGGTTTGCCGACAAACAGACCACGCAGGACACCTCCCACTCCTGGAAATATCCTGGGCATTCCCATTCCTAGAATACTGGGTCTCATTAAATAAATCATACAGGACACTTCCCACTCTTGGAAGTATCCTGGGTATCCCCACTCTTGGAATACTAAAATAAATCACTAAGGATATCCCCACTCCTGGAATATCTCTACATGTCTCTAATAATCAATCTCAATCTTATCGTATAAATATCAAGACCATCAGATATAAATCTACTTAGGCAAGCCGCTAACCACATTTTCATTTTATTCTCTTGATAATCCATAAATTCAACATCATCATGTCATATCATCTTCTTTCATCATTGCATCTCATCACAAAATTCACCACACATCGTATACAAATTTCCATATAACCAAAATTTGTTTAATAATCATATTCTCATCCATAATTCACAATAAATTTAGATAAATCACAAATTACATAGATTTTATATAACGCAATATTTTCAAGTCATCTAACTCGCTCAAAATCACATTTATTAGAAGTTTCACAAAACGCATACGAAAAGGCATTATGTTTCTATAAATTCACTCAATAAACATAATATATTTATTTTTATGCAAAGTTTCACAAAATAGAACATATTTAAATATCATCCACCACACAATTTGCATTTTTTCACTATTTACACAAAATTCATATAATAAGATACTTTAATTTCTCAAATTCATACAAAATCCTAAAAATCGAATTTTCACATAAAAACACAAAATAAGGTACATTCTAATTAATTCCCTTACCTGAACTTTGCAAAGCTCCAAATTCCTAGTTAATCATGTGTTCCTTCAGATTTATCGTCAACACCTAAATAATAATAAAATAATTAAACTAAAATAATAATAATAAATTTTCTAATTTTCTAATTTATTAAACTACCCTAACTTTTCCTAAATTTTAGATTTGTCGTTAAACTATTTTTTTTTCAGATTTGTCGTTAAACTATTAATAGAGTAGACGAATTATAATTAGTCATGGTGGGTGCTTTGTTTGTGTTAAAGGGACATATTATATCTTTGTGAGAAAAGTGTAATATTGAAAAAAAATACTAGTATATCAAACTAGATGGGGGCTCTAATACCATAATAAATTTCGTAAATTGAGATTGTTTGTTTTTCTATACTGTTTTGTGAAGAGGTATATTCTCTTTGGTGTGCACTTTTTATATATCTATAATTTCCACCCATTTTCTTATAAATAAAGTGAAATTGAACACACATGTGTTTGGTTTTTGAATGAAAATCTAGATTCTTTGCAAGACATTGTAATTATTAGAAAATAATGGAACTTTTTATTATTGTGTTCAAATTCTTTCAAAACTAGTTTCAACCGTACCATTTCTTTACCAACTTATATGGTGGCCATATATTTTGCTTTATTGATATAGCCATAACTGGTTATAACTTTAAAAGCCAACTTTCAACCTTGCTAATAAGGTTAACATTTAATGTATGGTAAAATTTCTTTTATCAAGATCACTTAAATAATCAAAGTTTACATATTCCTTCATAATAAAATCTAATCCTTTAAATTATAATATAACATCAAAAGTCCTTTTAATACATCATAGGATCATCTTTAGAGCAGTGTAATGCTTTTTATTAGGATTTATTATATAACAACTAACCTTTTACTGTATATGTAATATTCAGTATTGTAAAAATACTATTTATAGATATGATACTTAAGACATCTCTATGCTCGCATCTTCATTAATAGGGTTCACACTAAAGGATAACTTAAAATTAATAGGAAAAGGGGTAGAAATTGGCTTACAATTTTACATACTAAAGCATTACAGAACCTTCTTTAGGTAGTTTTTTTTATAAATCCAAATCTTCATTTTATTTCTGTATTAATGAATTTGCATCCTTAGAATCTTGGTTACTAGTCCTTAGTTATTCGTTTTAATTTTGCTAGCCAATTGTGATTTTAAATCCTTCATATGATCTTTATTGGAGATTGCAACTAACATAACATATACATAAAACAATAAGATAATAAAATCATTATCAATAATCCTCTTAAAATATTTTTAAGAATCTAAATAAAGTTTGTTTTATCTAAGACTCATGATAAACTACAAGTGAAAATATTTATTGAAGTAAATTCTTTTTTTAGCATATTTTTTCACCAACATTCTTGCACAATCTCGCTCCATTTGATCGTTATCATTTTTCTTGATCTTAAAGACCCATTTATCACCAATTGTGGCTTTCCTTCTCGTGTTAATGGTGCAAATTCTTAAGTTTTATTTTAAAAAAAGGTTTTAATTCTTTTATGTTGCTTTTATCCACTAACAATTACCTAAATTAGTATGTGCTTCTTTGAGAATTAATAGCTCTCTATCTTCTATTGAAAGGTAGTATGCTATATTACCCTTTATTATATAATACAAGTGTCAATTTGGTTGTCTTTTTGTAAGATCTAATTAACGAACTTTTTGTGTTTTAAACTCAACTAGTTCTTAAACATCATACCCTAATGCTGCTTTAAAAGAAGTCTTTTATTGAAATTCCTTTTCCACATATATCATAGCTTTAAAACTTATTTGTTAAGTATTTTTGTCTTTTCTTCTTCACTTGTAATTTATCCTCTACAAAAGTGACATCCTTGATGATAATAACCTTACAGACAATAGGATCCCAAAAGTGATACCCCTTTATTACGTCAATATATCTTAAGAATAATCGTTTTTCTAAATCTTGGATCTAGCTTAATGGTTTCTTTGACATTATATATAACGTATATAAGAATTCGAAATATATGGATATTATAGTAATTCACTAACTTTCTATTCCACATCTCCGTCGGCATCTTTAACTCAATTGCAATTAATGGAACTCCACTCACTACATAACTGTTGGGACCCGATCTCAAGAACTGGATCCCAACCGGAAAACGGAAACACAAACGAACATAATCGAAAGCACGAATTCTTTTCAAATTCGGAAACGGAAGCAAATCGAAACAAACGTTTCGAAACGAACGGAAACACATGCCGACATCTGAAAGCGCAAATCTTAGAAAATGAAACGTCGCGTTGGAACCCTAAGACTAATTCAAATCCGAAAATCGGTATACCTTTTTTTTAATTCATCTTTAATCAATACCATTCCAATTTCCCATTTGGAATTTATCAATTCCATAAACTCCATAATTTGATTTCGCTTACTCATGCATAATTTAATCTCATATTTAAAACACTTATTCTTTTGCCATTCTTTCTTTCTTTTCATTTCTTTTT
>JANZLH020000157.1:228392-247710 GCA_026770325.2 Erythroxylum fimbriatum | reverse complement strand
GTCGTGGCCTCACCCATGACCAAAGAGGACAGTACCTTTCAGGGTTGTGGCCGCGGGGGTATACGGGGGTATGTGGGGGTACCCGGTACCAAATCCCGGACCCAACATGAATGGTGTTGATATGTTATCTAAAGCTGTTCCCATAATTAAACATAAGCATTATAGTAAGCTTGTTGGGATGTATCTTAAGTAGATGATGGAGAATAACGTGCCTTCCCCTTAAATGGGTTAGAGGAGGAGATTGTTGAGTGTTTGGTCTTATTTTGAGGCTTTCGGTAATCGTAGTTGCCTTTATGGTTCTTAGGGATGACGAACAAGTATAAGACAAGTTGAATAAAGCTCTTCTCGGGAGAGGCATGATTGTGTAAGGTACTACTTGCCCATGTCTTTACTTACACGGTCATGTATAACAATTGCGTAAACACACACACCCATGTGGATCAATTGTGTGAGTCTCTAGAACTATATGAAAAAGGATGTGAAGAGCGAAGACATATACACATCTATGTCATGACATACACAGCCATGTATCTCTCTGTGATTGTGTACATTTGCGAGTGAAGCGGTGCTGAAGACACATAGTTACTTACACAACCATGTATGTAACCATGTACGATCTTTTAAAAAAAACACTTTGTGATATAGAAGAGAAAAATATGTAAGTTTTGTATGAGAGTATCGCTGTAATGTTCAAAAGTGAAGAAAAACAGAGAGAAGGCAAGTAGTGTTGTATTCTCATCATTTTTTTTATTATTTTTTATAATGATTTAAGTGTTTGTTGATTGTTACATCATATTTAGTTTCAATTCTGAAACTTTGTGAGATAACTTATTGTTGTAGGATAAGAGATCAACTTTTGTAAATACTTATTAAGTTTAATGGATTTACTTATCGGTGTAGCCTATGATTTTTCCCTCTACACTATAAGATTTTTCACGTCAATCTTGTTGTTTGTTTTATCGTTAAGTTTATTATTCTCATACTGATTTGCTAGTTAAGTTGAAGAGTACTTTTGTTGTCGATATTTAGTTAATCGTTTAAAGAGTTGTGTTAATGTCTCCCAGCATCTTATAAAAGTTATCTAGATGAATGTACTCTTAGTGGAGTTGGGTTTATATCCTTACATTAGGCACCAATATTAATCAAGAGCTTGTCATTTAAGTACTACAAGGAAACTTACCGTAAAAGGTTTAAGGTTTATGTGGTGTTTAAGCTGATTGTCTCCTGATTAGATTAACCTATCACTTTTCTACTTGAAATTGTCAAAGAAGTGATAAATACACCATCTTCGAAGCAATTGTATACTGTAATTTTACAATCGTTCAAGTTGTTTCAATGAATGTCAGAAAGGGAATATATGATGATCATTTGGAACATGGTGATAGTGAAATGGGGACTAAAATTCGGAGATTAATTCAATCTTCTAGTAATATTCAACTTAATGAGAACGAGTTTTAAGTCATCTAGACAAGAGAATGAAGTTAACTGGTTGTTGAAACAAGAAATTAATTGATAGAAGTTCAACAAGATACTTAACAAACCAAGCAAATTAAAATCGAATGTAATGATAAACCATAATATCTAAATTAAATTAGATAATTTTGAATTGAGTGATTTGACTATATAAATATAAATAAGTAATGTAAAGTTTATAAATGTCAAAAACAAAAATAAGCTTATAATTTCTCGAGCGGTGTTGATTTTTTGCTAGTTTTTGTTTCCAGTTTCATCAATGAACAGTACGTGATCGCCCTTTGGTATGGATATTTGATACTTTGTTTTCTTGTGAATACAGACGGAACAGCCATGTCCATTTGCAAATTAAATTAATGGTTACCATTTGCACTGATTTTAGACAGTATAATTAAATTTAAGATGTAAGAAAAAGGGTAACATCAGAGAGGCTATAAAAATGGAAACAATGAATAGACAGGAAGTAGAATATATAATATATGCAGGGACAAGGTAATTTCTTCAGACAGTTTGGCATACCAGGTGCTCCAAATTGATCCCGACAATTTTCCAACTTAGTTATTGTCGAAGAGGAATTCAGTATCGGTGTAATCTATGAAACCAGCAAGATGACAACAGATATATGGTTGCTGCCTTCTTTGACTTCATATTATGTACAAACTAGGCAGCCGCATGACGATGCTGTGAAACCATTTGTTAATTGTATAAGAATTTTCACAAGCAAGAACCCTAGGGATAGAGAACATATACAAAAGGACGGATATAAGTTTAATTATATTCCTTAATTACGTGTTTTCAATAATCAATCGCGATGAAAATGATGTTTGGATCGGGAAAACAACAGATTGGAAATTCTATTCTTGTAGATATAGACATGTTTCGAGTAAGAAAAGGAAGTGAAAATGCAGAAGATGCTAGCTAGTTTAACCTTTTCTTTTTATATATGAATCAAGTGTGAACTTTGTCAATTTAGCATTGTTGTTTTCTAAGCACGGCATTTGTTAATTTTTTTTTTTTTGGTTTCTTTCACGACTAATTAATCAAAAGCCTCGGTTCATTTCATATATGGTCCCACCGTCTTAATCTAACCTATAATTATGGTATTCAATAATTAATGATTGTCTAATCCCAGCTTCATAGGTAGTAGTTTCAGTCGCACTCAACGTGCTAATGTGGTAGCCTTGCTCCTAAAGTTTTGACTTTGATGTAGTATGAAAATCTTAAGACCTTAGGCTCTTAATGGTTAATGCACCCTAATCTTTATATTTTTCGCATTTTAATGTGGAAATATATTTACAAAACATTTATTCTCCGTTTTTTTTTTATATTGGGTGAGAAGAAGAAAACAAGATTAGATAATTTTCTGTTATGGATGATCAATCACAATAATCAAAGAACAGTGCAGAAAAATAAACGAACACACAGATTAACATGGTTCACCAAAATATGGCTACGTCCATGGGCAGCTAGGGTTTCTTTATTCACTGTAAATGTTTTCGATACAACAATACACAAGGAAAATAGAATACAAAGGACATAACGTATTTCGCTTCGGCGTGAAGTCCAGAATATTTTTTCAAGGCCCATATCTTAACATTTTCCTGCAATATATACCACTTATTATCTCTATACGTGGAAGATGGTAATAATAAATAATAATTGAACTCCAGACTCATCATCAACTGCTTCTCTAATTTATTCGTCAATTTCTGCTTTCTCATCTTGTCTCTTTTTTATGTTTCGGTTTAGTCTTTCCAACCTTACGTAAGGCAAAGGCACACACATCCACCTGAGAGCCAAGCTGATGCTCTATTTTGATGTTGAACAAGTCCATTTGGTCTAGAAGTTAAATTCGAAAATTTAGAGTTGTTTTAAATTTAATTTAAAAAATTAAAGAAAACGTAGTTTAAACTATACAAAAATAAATTACTGGTGTTAATTTTTGCTAGTGTCAAAAGTGTTACTAAATATATAAAACCAATTAAGTTGGCCTCACACAACAGCTTAAGCTATTGTGGTGAAACGGTCACTTAATATGGTATCAGAGTCTTTACGACCAAGTGGTCGTGAGTTCAAATCCTACCACTCACCTATTATTCAGCACAAGGTAAAGTGGGCCTGTACAAATTTTAAGTCTAAAGGACTTTCACTTGAGAGGGTGTGTTAGTGAATATATAAAATCAATTAAATTGACCTCACATAACAGCTTAAACTATTATGATAAAACGGTCACTTAACAAAAAGCTGTAGTACACTAGTCCTTCCTGCTGCAAATGTATCAGAATGTTACGGCACATGACTCTCCTTTGACCATATCATTACATGCTCTACAACCATAGGCTCTGTGCAGTTTAATGCATCTACAGAATGCTCAAAAGTCAAAACTATAACAGTGCACCAGGTTTGTTTCTGTATCTGTTAAATTTCCCACAGCACCTGATGTCCCTGTCACGTCAATGGCTGTATCAGATTGAACTAAAGAAATATTTTCAGAACATAGTTTAGTTTATCTTATCTCATTATTTTTAATCCTATTTTAAGAACATTTATTTATTTTTATGAGTCTGACTCTGACGGATACTTACAAGAATAGATAATAAAAACAAGTAATCTATTTCTATGGAACGAGAGATGATAGATTTGGATTATTAAACCCATTGCCAGTTCCGTACTGATATCATTGTAAACACACACTTTTTGAGGCAGTGAACTCGGTCCAGCCAAGAATTCTACTTGAACAGCTTCCAGGAAGACTTTCATGGATTACCAATAACTTCAATCATTGTTTCACACGTCGGTTGCGGACGGCAATGTTTCAACAGAATGTCTTATAATTGGCCTTTACTGGATTGGAGACAAACAAATGGGCACACGCTGTACTCCTTTGTCAAGTAATTGCTCTTTTGGTTGCTAACTGGACTTTTTCCACCATGAATTTGACAGTAACACCCAAGTCCGTTGTGTTGTTTCATTCAATACACTCTGAGAATTCAGGACACGAATTTTGTACTACTACTTGTAACCCTCTTTCCAGAGATGAAGATAAAAGAAATTATCACCGAGCCTTGTAATTTAGTGGGATAAGAAAAGGTGAAAGTATTTTCTTATTTTGCAATTTTAGTATTAGATGTCATAAAGAATTTAATCCAATGGTAAGTATGAACAACAATTTCAATTTGATCCTCCATAAAGTCACTGGATTAGGTTTTAAGATCAACCCAAATTTTGATTCGAAAGATTTGATAATATGAATTTCTTTTTTAAAACATCTTTTTGATTTAACCGTCTGTAAATTTTATTTATAAATTTAAGAAATTTAAAATTAAAATAATATTGTTTTAATAGATAAATTAAAAATAATTTCATTCTTTGGTACTCAAATTTAATCAATCTTAAAAATAATTTCATTTTTTTGGTAAACTATCGTAAATATTTAAGCTTTTTGGTCTAGAAATACAAAAAAAGAAAGAATTATAATTTTCAATATACCAAGAAAAGAACAGAAATTATAAGGACAGTAAAGCAAAGATAACTATATTGAACAATATATCAAGTATTTATATAATAACATCGCCTCTAAGCTTTGAAGAATTATGGTCACTCAGAACACTCAACACAGACTAAATAATAATAATAAGGAAAATAACAAGACCTATTGTAAAGGACTTTTAATGAATAATGCATACTTTGAACAAACCCATTAAGAGCATTAGCCCATGACAGGAGCATGAATGCATTAGAATCCAGTTTGTCCCATGTTTGATATTCAAGCATGGAAGCTATGGTCAGCAAGAAACGAAAAACTATGGCATAATAAACGAGTAACGCCACAACAAATTCATGCTCAAGCTAATTATTATTATTCAGATTTCAAGGAGCTGCTGCCCGCCAGAATTCCTCACCAGTCTACCGATGAGTTTTCGGACAGCAGCAGTAACAATGCCGTCTTCTAGTTGGTTGGCTTTCATTGATGGATCGATTTTTGTAGATTCTGGCTTTTTTGGCTTTGGCATTTTGTTTGAGGATGGAGAAGGCTATTTTTTGTTGGCACTTTTCGGCTATGATGAGGGCCATGGCGGTCACGCGATTGTGGAGGCGCTTGCTCTTTGACAGTGCTTGTTGTTTCCTCGTGACGGTTTGCTACAAGTTGGTTTTATTTTTACTAATAGTCAGCTCCTTATTCATGCTTTGAACTCCGGTTCTTTGAATTTTTCTTATTTTGGTCTTATAATTTAGGATTGTAAGGATATTTTATGCACTAGGGACAATATCTCTGTTTTTTGGATTAGGCGCTCGAAGAATAGAGGTGCCCACTCTCTTGCTAGGGCATCCGTTCTCCATAATCGCTTTCATGTTTGGATCGACATGCCTAATTGTGTCTTGGATTATTTTTCCTCGAGATAATTTTATTCTCTCATTCAAAATTTTTTTTTCCATATACCATTCAATGCCCATAAGCGGATATTCATTGACGTGGAAGAAAACCTCTCTAAATGTTTTCTCGTATCAAAGAATTATCAATTACTGCTAGTCAATACCTTTATCCAGTAAACCACTTTGGCTGGCCTTGGATGCCGAAAACTGGAACTGCATTGCCATACAATTGGAGAACATATGAATCCCATACTTATTACACCTTAATTTTCAAGAATCACAGATGATAAACTATATTTGTTACATCAAAGGTAGTACATGGTGCTATTGGATTTTGTAGGAAACACAATTTTCTTCATCTGCATGAAGCTACTAAAGTAACACCCCTAGCAGCCTCCGGCAACTCTTAAGTACTCCCACTTGTTAAACCTCAGTTAAAGTCTAGAAAGCATATGGTCTCTGCACCCATAGGCTTCGTCTGATTTTTGTCACATCAATCACGGACGTTACAAATGTTCCACAGCCATCTTTTCCTGAAAGGTTGCAACTACTTTGAAGAACTGAAAAGGAGACTGCAGTGATTTTCTATTATGGTTAGGCAGAATTTTGAAGTGACAATTTCCAAGCTATTGGAATAACATAGGAGAGATCAAGCTTATGATTCAATAAAGCAACTTTTGGTGCCTACATTGACGTATCAGTATTCGTTAACCGAAGACTCGTGAACAATGTCAGTGTTATTATAAGATTCATCCAAAACCTCCCCACCTCCCGACTCTGCAACATCGTTCTGAACACCACCATCAGATTTTCCTATTGTAGCAGTTCGTCCTTGGACTCGCTGTGAAGACTTAGTCACTTTGTTATTTTCGAGTGAATTGCCACATTTTCTCTTCTTCGTATTAAGAAATCCTAATTCTAAAGCTTCCAATGCTCTTGTAGTCAATGGCCGGTTTCTAGTACTCTGTCTCCGGTTATTTATAGCCGGTGGCTGCCCAGCATCAGAGAATTTCAAAGGGCCAGATTGCCAGTTCATTTCAGATGGCTTCTTTTCAGGTAACTTATCATTGTTTTGAACCATTTCTCTCACTGTAGGTTCATCCCCAAAATCTAATGAAACATGAGGAACATTTAAGTCGATCAATTTAGGTGATTGAGGCTTTCTTGTATGGACATCTCTGTCCTGGCAGTTCTCACCAACCACTTCATTACTCCTATCTGGACTAACTTTTGCCAGCGGGCTAGCTGATGATGATCTCTCAGCTGCACACATTCTAAAAATCATATTTTCACATGCATGTGTGGTTGATATATAGTGAGATTCATCTACTTTTAGCTTAATATCTGCACAAACGTTTTTATGTACGCTGATTGACTGTTCAGTGCTGCAACCAACAAAACTCTCTTGCTTTCTGAGGGGGATCAAATACTTGGGGTGGTCAGGATTTACCTTCCTGCTGAATTGGTACATCATAGCCTCACTTGGCTGTTTCCCATTCGCTGGAGAAAAGCTGTCAATTTCTTGATTTTCAGCTCCTGAGCTGGTAGGATTCAGGGAATCACCTGGGCTGATACTTCGAAAGCTCTTTACACCACCTGATGAATCATTAATAGTTTTTCTGTCAATCTCATTCTCTAAATGATTTTGTGTGTTCATTTCAACTGTTTCCCCTTGTGACTCTTCAGATATGTCTTCTTCCGTTTCACTTGAAAGACTAGATGAAGAACAAGATGCACTAGCAACTCCAACAGGTAAGCTTTTCAACTCTCTCACCTTTGATCGTTCAGTTCCGTAAGCCAAACTGGTATCTATAATTGTGAACTTCTGTGCATTGTAATTGCAATTTAAGTTTTTTGTTTGAAGGTAACAATGGTGCTGCTTATTTGAGAAGTTATCTTGAATTTGTTTTAGGGGCGGGTTCCATCTGTACCCATCCTTATCTTCACTACCTTTAGCTTGTTCAACTTCAAGCTCAATAAGCCCTGGATCTGAAGCAACTTTATTTAACACGTCACTAACAGAATCAAAGTAGTGGTTTCCCTTCACCAGTCTCCTCCTAGAAAATTTTTTAACACCAGGAACAAGAAAAACCAAAGAATACTTGGAACCAGAAATGGATTGGTCCTTGGGCTGTTCAGAGTGCCAACCACGAGCTAAAAGTCGAGGCCAAACAGCTTCCCAAAAAAGATCACTAGATCGTGCCTTACTTAACCTAAAATTCCCGGTCAAAAACTTAATAATGTCAGCAGGTGAAAGAGAGGAGCAAGCTTTGCCAATAGGTATTTCAGGACGAACAGAGACTATATGCTTTACTGGCTCTATCGCACCACTAGTGAGATCTTGTTTCCCTTTCCCAATTCCTATGGCTTCCACAAGCACGTTAAGGCCAACTGTGTGTTTTAGCAGGAAAATATATTCTTCAAATGCAAGTTTCCCCTCTCCATATGACCTAGAAACCTGTAGTACATAATATTTCAAGCAAGTAAGAGCAGTGTGGTCGTTACTGCCAATGGCAGAAATAGCTGCAGACTACAGCCACAAGACCTACAACTCCAATGGCCCAATGTTAATCCCAAATTTCCAGACTTCTTAATGGTTACTTATTTCTTCTTGAAGGAAAGACAAAAGTCTAATTATGCTAACACTATTAGTAAGGGAACAGAAGCAGAAAACTAGGAGAAAGACATAGTTTTCTACCGAAAGAATATGACAAATTCCTATCAGTTCTATTATTAGAAAATTCAATATCAGGAGAAATAAGAGTTGGGAATGAGTATCAAGGAGGAGCAAATAAAATTATATAGTGCTTTAAAGTGTCTAAATTTTAAAATAATACGGCACCGAAATCTTGAAAAACTGAACTTTCATGCAGCATAACCATGGGAAATAGGAAGAAGCAATTATGGGATCCGTAACCAGTGAACAAGACAAGATAATATGATTTCTATGAGCTCAAGCAAGGGCAGCAACTAAAACTAAAAAGGAGTAAGGATTCTACCCAAAACATTGTTTCTCTCTACGTTAAAAGTACAAACTCATACAGATCATTAGAAGATAAAATGAACAGTTACATTGATATTGTGGCTTTAGAAGTGATACCAGAGCTAGACAAAGCTCTCATAGCCTAGCATCTTGATCATTTCTTTGGGTATAAACCTCTAATCATCATACTATAGCCCTTCATTTTCTACGCTATGGTTCACATCTTATAAGGATTATTGATAGATTTGTAACTCAATTAAGTTTATGACAATGAACATCACTGAACAATAACTAGAAATTTGTACTCTTGCTAAGTTTAGAGCCACAGAACATTCGAAGTGTTATTTGCATTTGAAAGGACAAAAAAAATGAAGGGTCATCACAGAAAAACAAGATTAAATTCATTGTGTACATGATCTAGCAATAATCCTGTTGTATAGCAGTTTGCTGAGTTTAGTTAACAATGTATCATAAGACATGAGACAACTGGTACGCAATTCTTTCTTCTGTTAGAATGAGAAAGAAGAAAGATAGAAGAAAGATACCTCTAGCAAAACATGGTGACACCCTTGTGAAACACGAGAGAGTAAGCGTGTTAATAACTCTTGTTGCCTCCATCCTGAAAATATCTTTTGTCCCTGTATATTGCGTCTGCTCCTTAGCTTCCGAAACTCTGTCCATCTATGATATTCATCAGAACGGTAGAACTGACCATAATAGAATGCCAGTATGTCCCCCATCCCTTTACCCTCAACAAATCTATTCACCAAGATAAGATTCTTGCCAAAAATGTACAAGCCAAGGAGAAAACTATCCCGTTCAACATCTGTCCAAGATTCACTTGCAATGCCAGGAACAAGACAGGATTCACTCTCTACCTTAACCAGTTCTGTTTTGGGTTTATAGGACAAGATCAAGTCAACCTCCATTCTGTTGCTTGCAGCCCCCAGTTGATGGTTGGACTCCCCTAAATCCTTTCCATGGCCCGATGACATATCCCAAGGATGAATTTTAAATTCTCCATGTTCATTTTTGTAAGTAATCTGGCTCTCTTCACTGCTAGCAGATTCAACAGTCTCATTGATGTTTCCAACTTCAGCTTTTGACCACATAAGTGGAATAGGTAATCCCACTATAAAAGAGCAATGAATATCAGTCATGACTTCTGAATTTTTTGGCATACTTTTAAGCTGTAAATGATCACTTTCTGCAGTTACGCTAGGGATGTTTGCCTGGTACTGATCTCCAACACGAGGAAGCTGTGGGTATCCAATATCCCCTATATTAGAGGAATTTGGAGAGAGTGATTGGTCACTGTTTCCATCTTGAATGTCTTCCATGTTGCTGTCCAAATAATATACTCAATCTGATGAAGAATGCCGCTGGAAACAAACTAAGGCAGAATGTAAGAAGATTCTTTAGCTTAAAATATGATAGCATTCACCACACTTTAGTACAATTAGTCAAGTGAGCAACACATGACTAAGCATCAGGATATATACTTTGAATTTCAACAATAATCCAATCAAATGTCTAGGGCTAAATGGTACAAAAGAAAAAATGCAAATACTTTTCTACGCATGAAAGTGATTCTGGGTTCATGAAGCAAAAGCAAAACATGACCCTGAACTGCAAATATATATGAAAAATATAGAGACTTAATGTAATTCTTAGATGCATATGTCTGTTCTTTCCCCCAAAGATCGGAAACTTAAAGTACTTATTGAAAATTCATCGAATCTTTCTGCTGCTACCTATAAGAAGAAATAAGAGATATGGATTACCCTGCTTAATCTGTTAGTATTGAACTGGTAAACCATGCCTAATGGTCAGAATATGATTGTCTGGCAGTACATTTATATCAGAAAACAATTCAATTGAATACAACAATCGCGGGTGAAGATAAATAAAATGCAACAATGCCTTGCTATGTACTGCTAAGAATGCCATAGAGGACCAAGACCTTCACCATTAAAAATCACCCCAGACTCGGAGCATAATCCTAACTATTTAACCAACACAAGAAAACTGAACCTTAAACTTCAGCTGAGCATCAAAACTAAATGAGTTTATCCACCAATCTATTCGCTCATTTTTATAGTGTCGATCATGAAATAATAACTAAAACAGAAAGAATTTATCAGTTAAACATAAGAAACATAATGATTTGTTTAACAATTAGCTCTATGATAACAAAGACCAATCACATTGACATTGTTTTAGAAACAAGGACTAAAATGCATAACAGGAAGAAAAAACAATCAAAAGATGAATAATAAGATAAAACTATCACACCAATATCGTTATCAACGCCTGAAATACACAAAAAGGTAGATAAACCACGTGTTCATTCATCGATCCTACCTCAGACAAGTAAGTAACGGAAACGTCAAATCAAACAAACCCAAAATTTATGCAGCTCTTCATACTGAAAGCGAAACAAAAGCACATCCAAAGAATAAGCATTCATGTGAAAGAAACGAACATGCTATTGATAAGACAAAAATTTTATCGGTGCGAAACGTACAGTAAACCGGAAAATAAACGAGGTAAGAAAGTCCAGAAAGAGTTGACGAGTCAAGTGGATCAATGGATGTTGTATACTTACCAACCTCCGTAAAAAGACTTGAACGTTAAAACACCCGTATAAAGCAAAACCTGCGAAAATGGGTATTCATGGTTACGATGCGTCGATTACCCCTCGATTGTCAACTTGTTTGACATAACTCCTCTTTTTCTTCGTAGAAAGAACAATACAGCAATAAACTAAAAACAGAGAAACGAAAGAGGAGAAAATATATGGAGAAAGGGCACCTAGAAGGTAAAAAAGATTCTTACTTTGAAGGGGAAAGAGAGAGCAGAGGTTTCATGGATACAATGGGTTGAATTGACGATGACTAGCAGCAAGCCAAAGTCAGTAAATAAATAACAAAAGAAAGGAATAGATGAAATGAAGAGTGAGATCGTTATTATTACTTCGTTGTTTTTTCTAAGTTACGGAGGGCTAAGTATAAGTTTATAAACTGCTGTATTTTACCGCCACGAGCTGGAAAGATAGGTTCTTCGGCTAGTGAAATGACCGAAAATCCCATGTTATTGTCGCTTTCTTACATGTTCTTCCCTCTCCTTTATTGGAATTTCGCATGTTGTAGTTGTCTTTTTCTACTACACTTCATAGTATCTTTATGTACTTTTCCTATTTATTTTTTCACTTTTTTTTCCAGCATTAGTTATTGATATTAAGTACATTAAATTATAATTAATTAACAAATTATAAAAAATGGGAAGAAACTGTTTTGGGAGTGGTGACCCACTCAAGTTGCTATCTATCTGAACTCTGAAGTATGAACTTCAAACGAGGCCAGAGAGGGGGCCCTAAACCTATCCACCGCTTTTGCATTTTGGTAATTTTAACACAATCACAACAAGGCAGAGGGGGCCATCCTATTACTAGTTAGAAAATGATTGGATTGAATTGAACGGTCCCGATTTTATGTTTGTTATAAATTATCTACCGTTATGACAGTTGGCAGTTTTGTTTTGGAAGTAAAGCTAATGAATGTTTGTTGGACAGATACAAATAGTTGAACATTATTTTTTTAATTTATTGATATAATCACGTCTCATATCAGTTATCTCATAAATAATTGTTTTCTCCATTTATCAATGTAAACTATTCAATTAGTCTATATTGCTTGGTTATGCACGCTTTTAATAGTTTCTATAACATTTTTAGTATATGGTTGAGGTACATGAATAGAAAGTTACCTAGCTAGTGCTATAATTACAGACGAGTGCAAGAGTATAGATAACATCATTAAAGTGGTATTTCTTAATTACTGGTTAGATATATAATAAGTTGAAAGAGGCATTTATAGATTTACTATATGATGTTATGAAGGAATTTGTGACAAAAATAGAATGAAATAGTTATAAAGTTTAACATGGGAAAAAATTCATGGGTTAAGCCTATATTTGATGACCATATAAGGTGGGCTCTAACATATATCAAGGGATATTTTTCAGCGAGAATGTCAATATCACAAAGAAGTAAGGGTATGAATACTTACTTTGATGGTTAAGTGTATGTCCGTAGCATGTTAAGACAATTTATTGAGTAATTAATAGTTTCATATTTTGCATGATATTGTAGAGGCTAAGTTTTTTATGTTTTAGCATATTTATGAAATCATATGATATTTTCCTATTTTGTTATAGGTAATGATTTTAAGAAGAGATCATATATTTGAGTGTAAATTTCTTTATAGTTATCAGATCAAGGTAATTTTGGAGTCATCTTAAAGCTAAGTCGAATGATTTTTTTTTTTAATAAAAGACATAAGAGACTGAGTCTATTTCAAGGATGTTAAATTTTGGAAAAAATTTAGGTTGTCAAATATAAAACCAACACAAGTCCTTGTTTGGCCTATGTTGGTCTTTTTTTTCATCTAGAATGAAAAACAACATCAAACATAAAGTGGAATTAATGTTGGAACTATCATATTGCATCTAAAAAGTTTTAGAGAAAATTAGCACCAATATGGAAGCTCAGTAATTACTAATTCTTATAATAATTACTTCAGGGATGCATGAAATTACAAGTTTAATTACCTTAGAACTCTTTAATGTAAATTATAAGTAGTTTATTAGGGTTCTTTGTATGAGAATTTAGAGACTCGAAACAACATCCTTTATCACTAAATTTTTAGTTTAGGATTTATTTGTAAGAAGGATGGATTTGGAGCAAGATTAGAGGAGGTTATGACAACTTTGTAGGTTTTTTCTTTTCTTTCTCTCTTTTATGTTGAGGTTGCCTTGTCTTAGCTTTGTTATCATTATGTTAGTAGTTAAAATCCTACTTTGGGCTAGTGATATAACTTGGGATAGATTTTTAAATTATTAATACATGATTTATTTATCTGTTAGTTAAATTTATTCTCTTTATTTTTAATTAGTTAGTATGTGATTGACCATCATCAATTTAATCTTAAGGAGTGTATGAAGGACAAAGAGGTGAAATATGATTTGCGCACTAAGAGAATAAACACTTTAGCTCTAGAGAAGAAAAATATCATATATTACTGTGATAAATAAATTGATATCTAGGCTTGATGAGTTTGATTCGGTTAAATTGCATATCAAGATGTGGTGGTTACCTAATTAAATAAACCTATGTGCCTCGAGAAAGGGCATAGATTCATCATGTTAATTATTATTTCAACCATAATAATCAATCTTGTATAATAATTAATATTCTATATGAGTGAACCCAAAAATTCTAACATTTGATTATCTTGATTTCTCTTCTCTATAAAATTACCTTATTTAAGTTATATTTGTCCCTAATGACAGCCAAGAATGGAGAGATAAATTAGGTGTTTATAAAATTTAATTAAATTTTCTAACCATTAAACTCAATATGGCAGCCATCAATAAATATAAGAATAAGAAATTACTTAACATAAATTAATTAAATAATTGGATAATAATTCAAAGAGAATAAGGAAGAGAGGACATAAACTGATTTATAATGGTTCACAAATAACCCTTACCTACATCCACTTCCAGTACTCTTTTTAGAATCACACTACAATCTTTTTCTAAGGTGAAGGGGAACCTTAATGTCATTGAAACACACCCTACTGTAATAATATAATTCCCAACTAAAGCTTACAACTCAAAATATCTCACTTTATTATTTTAATAACTCCACTCATACAAATATGAGATAATAATGCTCAAATGCTTAATAAACATTTACAATATGTGTATAAGATATCTATATTCTTTTTGATCAAAAACCAATGAGAAAACATATATTTATTGTGTTTTAGGACCTCTACTAGCCAGTGGAGTCCAGAACTAGCTATTATAATGGCTAGTTGTATAGCACTAGTCGACTAATGTAATATATTGATTGACTAGTATACACTAAATGCATAGTTTCACTAACCATTGATACATTAATCAACCACTAGACATAATCGAGCAAAATGGCACATTAATCAACTAATATATTATCCAACTTTACTTCAAACTCTTAGTTTGTCAATTTTGATAACTTTAACGTATATTGGTACGTTATTAACATGAAGAGTGTTTAATTTATTCAATTTAATTATAATTTAAACACTTCTCCAAATGTTCCATAAAGAGTGTTTGAAAGATTAAGAGGCTTTTCTCTAAAAACAAAAGCTTTAACATCTCTTGATGAGTGAAAAGACTCATTCAATAAAATAAGATAAAATGTTTATGCATGGTGAGTCTTTGAGATTACAAAAACTAACATAGTGGGATTACAATAAATAATACAAAACATAAAATGACCTTGATATCCTTGATCTTGTTTTTTTTTTCCTAACTTAATCTTCAATTCAACGATTATAAACTTTAACTTCTCTTTATCAACTTTATAAACTAACCTTTTGAGTTTATAACTTGATTTTATCCTTATATTGCTTTTCATTAAAATAATAAACTTATTTATAGTAATTATATATTTTTTATCATCAAAACATCTATTTGAATCTCCTTTGGTTCAATAGTCTATCCCTTTTGTATGATGTCAAAGTATTTGTGATATTAGAGAACAATAATAAAATTATTTTCACAAATAACTATCTATCAACATTAGGATCATCTCACCTTTAATCCATGCATAAGTCATAATTCAATATTAGGAATAAACAAAATATTTAATATTGGTGTGATTAACCAGTATATAAAATTAATCTATTCACAAACTCATTGAAAAGTGAAGTTTCATAGAAAAGGGGACATTGGTTGACGACTTGAAGACATCATTCGATCAATCTGTATATATGGTCAACCATATGAGCGATCAAACTGCTTACAAACTTACTGGAAAGTTAAAAGTAGGCAATTTTTAAGACACTAACCAACCACGCTAAGCTATTGGTTGACCAATTAACTTGATAACTTGAGACATAACTTTTATACTTAAATTAAAATATCAAAACCCTTAATAAGTCATATGAATATCAATCAAGAACGATCATAAATGTTAAAAGAGATTTTAATCGTATAGAATTGCACATAATTCTCTACTAATATCCTTATTCATTGGTTGAGTCAAACTATTACCCAATTGTTCTAGTGCATCGATAATTTTTAATTTAATATCCTTATTTTTTTTACATAATCTCTAAGTCTAAGGTCCATAATATACTAAAAAATGTTCAATTCCTCATTCCTTATGTAAACCCAAATATTCAAAACTAAGGAATTATACTCAAATTTATAACAGAAGCATGAACTAACAATTGCCTCTTGTTAAACAATACTTGTGATATGGTTAGGATGGTGAATTTTCATGATTTTTAATTTATTAAAATCATCTCATCCTTCTTATCAGCCTCACTTGGTTTAATAATTGTCTATTTTGAAGAGTCTTTGGTGCTCATTCTTGTTCTTTTTAACGACTAATTTCTTTACATCAAACATTATTTTCTTACATAAAAGAAGGTTAAATTCATTATAATAAAAAGTATAAACTCTTTAAAAATAATACCAAATTTAGTAGCTATCATCTCTTCTATACACCATTGCTCTTTCTTTTCTAAGAGCCCCACCAAATAAGGTAATTAGTATGTTTAGGTATCCAAATGAGCTTATTTCCTCGATTGTCAGGCTCCCATTTCTTTTCAACTCATACTTTCTTGCCATTCCTTGTTTCAAAGAATATAATATATCTATATACTTACCACAAAAATGACATACCATGTTATATGAGTGATGATGATATATAAGTAAATTGCTTAGACCTTTATCTGTATATGCATAATGAGGTGTCTTCTTTTGGATATTAATGGTGTTGTTGTTCTCCTAGGGTACTTTGATGAGCTACCATTATTATATACATGATACCTATTATGAATGAAAACTTGATACATATTATTTTAAGGTCTAAAGTGGTGTAAGCAGATTTGCATGTTATTATAGAAGTTATGCCTATTCTTACCTTGTGACTATTAAACTCTATGCCTAGATTATGATCTATACATGAAAGCATAATGCTTACTCTTAGAATAAGTCTTGATGGAAGTGGGATGTACATACATATGCTTAAATATGGATGCTCTATAGTAATTTGTCACATTAGGCAATGGTTAATTGTTATTGAAATATTTTCCTTTTACAAATGTGGTTTTAGAATTGACTATGCTTTTATTGTTGTATCTTATTCCATGCTTATTATTAAAATTCTTAGCTTTTTTTTTAATTTTTCACTCATTTTAGTGAATTTGGATAATGAATATTTGAGAACATTGATCTCCTTTTTTGATGTCTCATTTTCATGCTTTCCTGCGTCTTGTCATCAATAATTTCATTTTTAGATACTTTAATGGTATGCAATTCACTTTTCACCTTTTTATTCTTATATATACTTGCGTCTAATTGTTTTTTTTTTAACTTCTTTGAGTTTGGAAGATAATTTCTTCCTTTTCTTACTCTTGATTTCTAAACTTTCAATTGGTTCATTGTATGTCAAATTACTATCACACGAATTAGAGTTGGATTATTGTTTATAGCCACAAAACATATCTAAGCTACCTCTCCTTCCAAATGCTTATGTTGAGATTCCATTGTGTCATCCTATATTGAGGCTTTAAGTGATTTTTTCTTATTTTTTGTCCTTCTTCTCCTTCATATATTTTTCTTCACAATTTTCATTATCTTTGAGTAGATGATGTTATGAATTATTATGGTCAAGTTTCTACATTTAAAACATATAATGTTGGAGAATTTATATTTTAAATCACCTTTACCTTCTATAAAGTACTTTATTTAGGAGAAATTATTCCTCTTCATCATCATTTCCATTTGTAGATGTCTCTTCTTCACTTGATTCCTCCATTAATACTTTGAATGCTAAGCCATTTTTTTTGGAATCATTGTCTCTTCTTGTATCTCTTAGAGCCTTATTTTGTACATGAGGGGAGTTCCAATAAGTTCCTCCAATGGTAATGTTGTTAGATCCTTGGTTTCTTATGTGGTTTCCACTTTAGTTTTCTTTAAAGGAGTCCTAAGCAACTTTCTTTACCATTTCAACATTAATATTGGTCTTTCCAAGACCTTTGGAAGCATTGATAATATCAAGAAATTTAATGTATATGTTAGATGTGCCTTTGTCATACTTTATTTAAAACAATTCATATTGATGTGTTAGCATGCTCACTTTTCTCTCTTTTATTTATTTTGTTCCCTCATGTTTCATTTTCAAAGTAAGACAAATTTGACGAACTGTTTTACAAATAGAGACATATTAAATTCATTTCTTCCTAACGCACAAAATAAGATATGTATAACTATCCTAATCAAGGAAATTAATCTGTCATTTTAAGGTTTCCAATTCTTCCTTTAATTTGGGTACTTTTAGTTATCTATAATTTTCTAGGTATAAAGGGACCATTTTGAAACCATTTCTCACAGGTTAAAACTTTTGGCCATTAAGAAAAATGTCATCATTCTTTTCCAATACTTCTATAAAAAGGGAGTTATACTAGCATTATTATCTTTGCTTCATGATTTTATTTGAAATGCTAAATTAATAGACTTGTAATGATACCACTTATTAGTTCCTAATGACACCTAAAAGGGGAGTGAATTGAGTTTTTATAAAATTTAGTTAAAATTTCTAACTAATGAACAAAATTTAACAATAATCAACATAGATAATAATAAAAAATTTACCTAAGATAAATTAACCAAACAATTAAATAATAATTTAAAGAGGATAATGAAGAGAGAATGCAAATTGATTTATAGTATTTTGACATACAACCTTTGCCTATGTCTATTCCTAAGGCTACGTTTGGTTAGGTGGTTATTATTGAAATGGAATGGAATGTAATATTATTATATCGTTTAAGAGGGGGGTTTATAATGGAATGAAATAGAATAGGATGGAAAGGGAGGCTTTCACATTACGTCCCATTCCATCCTAAACAGTAAAAATAAGTTACCTTTAATTTTGGGGGGGGGTGTTAGGATGAAATGTAAAATGATAAACAATATTTCACAATATTACATTATGAACCCTTCTTCCAAACAACATTTCACTATATTACATTATGAACTCTTCCATCCCTCCCAAACAACAATTTTCCAATATTACATTCGTTTGCATTCCATTCCATTATAAACTATTTCATTCCGTTAAAATGCCAATTAGGACACATCCAAGTACAATAATATAATACATCAAAAAAAGCTTATAACTTAAAATATCTCACTTTATCACTTTGATAACTCCAAATTGTCTCACTCATACAAATATGAGACAATGATACTTGGTTCAGCCAGATTCTGCTGAATGGGATTGTCGTCGTTTTGGTCCATATCCTGCTCGATTATGACTATGAGATTCCTGCAAAACAGACAAAGGCACGCCGGGGGTTGTTTCCCGGGAGGCCCCTCCGACGCTCAAGTTAGTATTTTGGTAGGGTTTCGGCCGCTGTAATCAGA
>JANZLH020000157.1:136731-147491 GCA_026770325.2 Erythroxylum fimbriatum | reverse complement strand
CACCTACTCCATTATTGTGTTAGGTAAAACCAAAACTAATAACGTACACTAACTATTAAATGGTGCATCTACAATTAGTGACACACCATATTATTTCTATCTTTTATAACACTACGTGACTTTTCTCGTGGCTTTATTGCTCGTTTATATAATTTTGATTGAAAGGGCCAAGCATCAACGCCTTATTCATTTTAATACAAATGGTAGCTGTACAAAGGGATAAGGAATTGAAAGCAACGACAGATACAATGACTCCCCATTTCCCCTTCCCCTGTTTCTTCTTGTTTCTATACGGGATAGACAACTCGAAGCATCATATACAGAAACGTACAAAGGAGGCAGTGAGAGACCCTCAATCCTATAAAATCAGAAGTCTTGTGCAGCCGACTGTTGGGTGCCACTCGTATCCTTTATATTGTTAAACGCTATATCATGTGGCTGACAATCCATTTCAAATTCGAAACTCGAAGCAAAGGAAGAAGTAGCTGATCCAAAACTATTAACTGAATCAATTAAAATTTTAAGAGCAAACCCTTGTAGATGTATGAAAGTAGCATTAGATAGATTAGAGGACTCATCACAAGAGATCCCACAGATCGCCTACTTTGGTGACTTGGAAGCTATCCCTATTGCATTAATGATCCGTATTCAAGTTCCTGGTTTTCTGATTTTACAGAGCTACATCCCGAGTCCTTCTTAAGTCCCCTTTCTTTCATTAGTTCCCTCACTTTTGCAACGTCATTCCATCTTCCCATGTCTGCATACAGATTAGACAAGGCAACATAGTAAACACTACTTTCTGGGTTCACCTCCACAAGCTTTTTACCCACAATCTCACTTAGTTCCAAATTCTCATGACTCCTACAGCCAGCCAGCAACGACACCCACATCGACTCTGTAGGCTGAAAAGGCATTTCGTTGATGAATTTGAAAGCTTCATCAAGACATCCAGCACGAGCAAAGAGATCGATCATACATGCATAATGCTTGGCATTAGGTGAAACTCCATACTTTCCACTAACCAACGAACTAAAAATCTTTCGACCAATATCAACCAGACCCGAATGGCTGCAAGCACTAATTACGTTAACAAAAGTCACTTCATCAGCTTTAAACCCATCTTGCTCCATTCTGTTAAACAACCAAATAGCCTCTTGACCACATTCAGCAAAAGCTAGTCCCTGTATAACTACATTCCAAGTAAAAGTATTCTTCCTTTTCATGCTTCTGAAAACATTTAACCCCTCATCAATTCTTCCGCATCTCAAGTACATATCAATTAGAGAAGTCCCTAAGATCACATCCAATTCCCACTCATTTTTTCTTATAAAATCATGAATCCAAACACCCATTTCAATGGCGCCAAAATTAGCACATGCAGTTAAAACATTAACCATGGTAACACGATTAGGCACTATGCCTGCACTCAGCATCTGCTCGAAAGCAATCAATGCGTCATCATACTTCCCCGCATTCCCGTACCCCATAATCATAACAGTCCACGACACGACATCTCTCTCAAGCATTTCATCAAACATTTTTCGACACAACTTCATTTTGCCACAAGACGCATAGACATTAAGTAGCGAGTTGTGAACATAAATATCAAGCAAATGACCCAATTTGACGACATGGGTATGAACGCATTGGGCTTGTTTGAACTTCCTGAAGTCCGACAACGACTTGAGAAGGAAAGGGTAGGTGTAGTTATTAGGAAGAATGGAGATCTTATGCATGTGGGCATATATTTCAAACGGAATACCAGATACTTGTGCGTGAGAGAAGGCTTTTAGAAGAGTGTTGCAAGTGAAAAGGTGGGGTCTTTGAAGGCGGGTGAAGAAGAGAGGTAGACACAAGTAGAGGAGACAGAGATCTTCACAGGCGGAGATAAAGTGGTGGGCAATGTTTGAATCACAGTGGAGGCGATGGAGGATGATTTGGTTCTGAATTTGATGCATATGAACGCGATAACTGCATTTCCTTAGCAGATGGATGATTCGGTCGGCAATGGAGGTGAGCGGTGGGCACATTGTCGGCGCCGATTATTACAAAACCTTTTCGTTTTCCTTGTTAAGCGCCATCAAGGACCTCGTCATCATTGAGGACTAAGCCTTTTATTATGTTTCGTGCGTTCTGTCTTGTGAGTTTGGATTTGCTGTCTCAGTCACCGTTGATCCACCTTGCTTTCTTAGCTCCGTCATCTCTGGAATGAGGTTTGAATACATTTTGAACCTGTAGTTCTGGGAAAATATCTTAAAGAGTCTAATGCTTTATTCATAGAAAATATTGCTCTTGTCGTGCTATATGAAGATCACATATTAAATTACTGAAGCTCTATGTTTAGACCTAATTTTAGTCATCAGACCCGTTCTTGGACAAATTAAAAAGGTCGTGGTGTTTGTAATGTCCAAATGCTGGTATATTATAGCAGTAATTTCTGTCTATTTGCAATTGTGTTGTAGCCAATTGAATGTATGATCATGAAAAGATACTTTCTGTGACTTGAGAAGTAGATGTGTACATAAGACATGTACTTGAAGTTCTAATAATAGCTTGGATAATAACTTATCCAGCAACTGTGTGTTCCTGTGAATATGCATGATGATGAAAAGTTGAGTGGTAGAAGTCATATATGTCAATTAAGAAGAGAGTAGTTTGCAGTAGAGAATAAGGTTTTTCTCATATATATATATATCTGCAGTCAGTTTACACGCTTAAATACAACAGAGGTACAACTAAGTCTGCTATTTTTCAGGAGATTCAAAAACTAACTGTTAGCACCTATTATCAACAATTGACTATTTCAAATATATAACAAACTAACTATCCGAACTAACACTAATGGCATAGTCCTATCTCAACGTAAATATGCATTAGATATTTTGCAAGAGGCAGGTCTCCTTGGTAGCAAACCTTTAAATTTTCCTATGGAACAAAATCCCAAACTGGCCTTGGATGATAGTGTTATACTTGATAATCCAGGTGCCTATCGACATCTTGTTGGACGACTCATTTACTTGACAATCACTCGACCAGATATTTATTACTCAGTTCATATTCTCCCTCAATTCATGCAACAACCTCGTCATGGCCATTGGGCAGCAGCTATTCATGTCCTACGATACCTTAAATCTGCCCTTGGACAAGGGATTTTTCTACCATAAGAACCTGTTCTTCAACTTCATGCTTACTGTGATTCCAATTGGGCTGGTTGTCCAGTTACTCGACGTTCACTTATTGGTTAATTTATTCTTTTGGGTTGTACTCCGATTTCTTGGAAAACCAAGAAACAAACTACTGTTTCCCGCTCCTCTGCTGAAGCTGAATATTGTTCTATGGCAACTACCGCTTGTGAACTTATTTGGCTTCGCACTTTACTAAATGATTTGTTGGTTCTTATTTCTTCATCTGCTCAATTATATTGTGACAATAGTGATGCCCTTCATATTGCTGCAAATCCCATGTGTCATGAACGCACAAAACATATCGAGATTGACTGTTATTTTATTCTGGACTGTATCAAATCAGGGTCCATTGCTACCACACACATTCCCTCTAAACTCCAGCTTGCTGACCTCTTCACCAAAGCTCTCGGTTCTCATCAATTTTCTTCTCTTGTCGGCAAGTTGGGCATTCACATCCTCCGTGCTCCAACTTGAGGTGGGGTATTACCAGAAGTCAACTATAAATATTCATTTTCCATATATAGTGTCCTTGATTTAAGGCTTAATCTGTATTGATTTGTATCCTATTTTAGTTTCCTTGATTTAAGAGCTACTTCAAGCTCCTTCTTGTATATGAGAATATCATTTATCAGTAATGAAAGATAAGAGAGAAACAGCTCTCCTTTTATATTTTGGCAACCTGCCATGCTAAGATATGGAAACGGTCATAATTTTTCTGTTCCTGGAAACTCCATTTGTTGAGCAAATTATATGCTGTACAATCTTAGTTATTAAGCTGCAACAGCTTCACCGATATGTTACTTCTTTGAATTCTATTATGCAGAAGACAGTTTGACCTGGCCAACAGGGAAGCAATGGATGAGTCTGCAGAGTGGAGGATGAAGTATGATGAAGAGACAGAGAGAGTTGCCAAGTGTGAAAAGGAACTCATAGAGGTATTTACATTGTTAACATAAATTTGTTGCCAAGTGTGAAAAGGAACTCATATATGTATTTGCATTGTTAACATAATTTTGTTATCTGAATTACTTAGCTGACTCCTAATAGCTTCTTGTTTTTTTTATGGGAGCTTTTACCTGATCGATTTTGAAATTGGTTAACTTGTTGGCCTGGATATAGAAAATGACACTTTTATACAAGGATCATTACAGAGAACCCACTTTTTTATCTCCATTTCGTTGTTTTACAAGCACATCTAGGTAAACTAAGTTGTATCCAGATGTTGCTTATTGTTTGTTTGTTGCATTCTCTTTGGCTCAGCGGTTTGCATCACGTCTTCTCAACTATTATGTAGTGTATATTTATGCTTGACTCCCCATTAAATACTGTATCATGAGATTTTGTAAAATTATGGTACATGTTTTTGAGTTGTGAGTTAAATGCTGTAGAGAGGAGTGTGAACCGTGGTGTTGTCTTTCAATCATTCGTGGGTTTTAAACATGAGATGATGATAAATTGTTTACCTATATTAGGTGCTTGTTAATTCTATAATATTATGCTTTGATAAAACATATCACATGAACTTGACCTTGGTTTCCGTGGGATGGTTGAGTGTTGATTCAGCATGCCATCGTCCCCGTTGTTGATTTTTGATTAATTGGAAGCATTTAAAAACTAAGGAGTCATTGCATTTTTATCTCTTAAAATTCCCTCTATGATGATATGGGAAGTTGCTTGTGACAGTTTAAGCAAAAGGTGGAGGATGCTGCTAGTGTTAACCAACAGTTGGTCATGCTACAAAAGGTGGGCTTCTGACATTGAACGCCACATTAACTTTTTGAAGTTACTCCAATACCTCTCTACATGCTTTGTATTAACTTTTTGAAGTTACTCCAATACCTCTCTACATGCTTTGTGATACTCCAGTAGGTATAAGTATGGAGTTCGTTTCCTGCCTTTTATGTTTTATGACAAAGTTTCCTTAAAGAAGATTTCTGCTTAGTGAAGTTTCAAATGAATGTTTGTTAACTTCTTTATCTACATGTTTGAAATGCAATTGTTGGTTACTTGAGCAGGATCTCTAAGCTTACCACTAGCCTATGGCTTCCGTGTGTACTTTGACTCCTATGACCTTTGAATTCTACTTATCCTCAATGTCCACTTGAAATTTTGTGAATCAGCTTAACTTTTTTCAACTTTACAGGAAAACATGTCCTTGGTGGAACGCATGGAAGCTTTGAAGAAAGAGCTACAGTCTGCAAAGCTGAAGTGTAGCTCGTGATAGAGCAATTGATTGAACAGAATTGTATCGAGATATGTAAGAACACGCCAATACTTAGGCTTTTACTACAGAGAAAAACTGACCCGAGAAAGCTTTAAAAACAGGGGGATTGCAGTTTGTGTGCTGTGAAGGAAGGAGGTTTACTGAAGTAGATATTGTTTTCTCACAACTTTGTACGCCGTATATACTGGTTTGTTAGTTCTAAATTGAAGATGTTAAAGAGGAACGCGATGTTGCATTACTAGTCAATGTTTCCCTTTTCTTCCTTCTTTTGTAGGCTTAACACTGGGAAGAGGAATGATTTTTCTCGCCTCATGCTCAACAATGTACAAGAAAGTTCGATCCAGGAACTCTGTCTTATATTTTGTTCAATTCAGGATAGAGGTTATCTTGAATTTTACTCGTCAGAAATGCTTCAAATTTGAAGCTTTCTGTTATATTTTCTCCAATTTTGCTTGTTACAAGTGCTTCAGATTGCACCTCTCAGCTCATGACTGGTTATGAAGGCCAATGATGAATTTATTAGTACTTCTACTGCCATGGAGTTGGAGACAAGAGAGGCCTAGAAAAGAGAAAAAACAATGGAGCATAAATAAAATAACAAAAAAAGTCCTAAGCAATTAATCCTTATATCAAATATTGAAATAATTTAAGTTACAACAATTCAACCAGCCTACAATCAGAAAACTGTGCAGAGAGTAACAATGAAATTTGAAGTAGACGTCATTCTCCGACGAATGTACCTGTTGAACAATTTGTTCATACTTCCCTCGCACACTGATACAGCCTCCTCCTGATCGACCATTTTCGACATTATCAAGTTTTATTGATCTCTTCCCCGATCTCTAACTTCTTAGTCCCTCATACGGGCTCAAGAGTTGCATTAGAGCTCATGTATGAGGGGTCCTTAGGGGACATCATGTTCATGCATGAGAAAGAGAACATGCGTCTCAAAGTTGGTCAGTACACAAACCCACCCTTTTACATATACAGACTAATGATTGATCAGATAGAAAAGAAAAACCATTATGTGGCTGCGGATTTCTGAGTCTCTTATGCGTAAATGAAACACCATTCTTTTGATAAGAAACTATCATGAGGTCAAAGATCATATTGAGTCTATAACCACTGTGAAATTGTAGAATCTATAATATTTCTTCTTGTAATAACAAATACAAAACCCTGCAAAGACTAATGGAATTAGTGTTTTAAGTAATTATAAAACACCAAAGACAACAAAGGATAAGGAAAAACGAAAGAACTACAGTAACTGAAGAAATACTCTTGTGTGACTCTGAAACTCTTATGTACCAAAATCTTCTTATGGGGAAGCCAATGACCAGAAATTCATGAGAAAGGAGGGTGTCATCGCAAACCAGCTTATAAAAGCCATAGCCGTAGCAGTTTCAAACCTAGTACAATGGTTAACTGAGCACCTATTCAGATCATTTCCAATGAGGACAGTAATGCCCGCGGATGCACAGGCAGCAGCAAATGTAAGGGTGGATGTGATCTACATCAGGAAAACAAAGAAACCAATCTTTTAGTTGGTGAATGAATAATATTTGAATAAGTGCAGGCATCGGCATCGACAAAAGTAGAGCATAAATCACACAATATCCTGGTTTTGAGGACAGGATGTCTGCTCTGCTTATATTGAAAACAGAAACAGCATGATGAAGCCAAGAAGCCATGGCCTTATAAGTTCCAAATGCAGTAAGCTAGTGATTAAGCAGAAACTTGTAATTGAATCTTTTTGTTTATTCTAATTCATACCAAAGATTAAGTAAGATAGCGATTAACAAAGGGCAGAATATCTAAAATTAAGTGAGATCAGAATAGTTCTTGGAAAATAACAAAGATGTTCAGACAATGTCAAGTAGCCCATTGATTCTTGCTGCTCCAAGAATTCGTCAACAAGAAAAGTTTAAAAAACAGATAAGATACGAAGTAGCGTATCCAAAACCATGTAACCAGGACCTTCTTTCTGAAATGCTCAAAACAAATTAAAAGCAGATTCAATTGCTATATATCTGGTGATCCACATGCTTTTCAACTAACGGGGAAAAAACCAGAGAGCTATAACTCAATCTTTCAAAAGAGGAGGCTAATGATGAGAAGCTAGAATTAATATCAAATATGAAAACATATCCAGTCTCCTTTCTTCCTCCATCTCCATTTTCAAAATGACTAACAAACACGTAGTACAAACCATGCAGAGTACCAACTCCTTTTTCCTCTTTCACTATCAAAAGGATTAAGACCATGAAGGGAAACCAAAGAGTTGATGAAATGACTAAATAATGAAGCAAGCAATAGCAATATTGGCCCAGTCCTGAGGTATGATGACAGCAGATATTCTAGCTATATTTCCAGTATTTCGCATTGAAAATCAGTTTCAACTGGGGAGTAAAAGTCTAGAACCAAGATTTATTACATCATCAACAAGCTGTAGCTCTGTTGGTACACAGGTTGCCCTTCGGCTATGTCTGGCTAAGATTCAAACCCCGATACAACCAAAAGAAAAAGGTAAAGTGCATCAATTAGTATAAAAGGATAACCAAGAGAACGCATCCAGAAAATTAGATAAGCCCCAAAACTTCATGTAAATCAAAACGGAATTTGTAAAACTGTGCAACCTTAACCTTTATGTGACTTAAGTCATCGATATTTAGGCCGCTGTAAAATTGTAAAAGGAAAAAACTTGACAACTAGTTGATAGATATAAAACACAGCCAAAACAATATCCGCTAGAAATGAACCATAAAAATATCTACATCTCGTATTAACAAAATCTCATAACAACCATACCGATCCTACAACATGATCATATACGTTCTATCTTTCTTGAGAAAAACATGTACAGTACCCATCCATAGTTTGCAATCAAATACAAAGCATAGAGTTTAAACAATTCAACGTAGAATTCAATGAAAGACAGCTCCGTCACACACCTTGCAAATAAAATTTTGCATGCTCACTTCCTAAAGAAGCAAGAAACAAGGACGGTGAGTCAAGAAAATAAGATTTTACCCCATCACCGATAGCAAACAGACGAACGATCATTCGCTTTCGCAGGCTTCTTCTCACCAAAAGGGCATAAACATCAACAAGTGCCAGCGACAGGCTCCATAAAACTTGTAAGCCCACAGCAATAACAAGATAACTGATAAAAGTAAAAACGAACAAACATTCACGTCAGATTCGCCCCTGGTACTAGATACAGACAACACGGCACATCTAATCATAATGTTGTATCGAACTACGAGAACCAACAAAGAAAAGAAATCATTTTTGTCAAGCAACGTGGATAAACTCCAGTACCCAAATCATTAAATGCTGGAAATGGAAGCATAACTTCAAAGTTCAAAACTTCATATACAAAAGAAGCAACAATACAAACACGTGAGTGTCGATCCATCTCCACAGATCATTCATGTGGGCCCAAATGCAATCAGAGGGTGGGGAGATCATTGATACGTAAACCCTCTAAAGCATTTAATTTGATGTTACAATTCCGCCCGCAACCAACAGGAATACGAAACCGACAAGTCAAAAAGAAACAAAAGCATACCAAAACGCCGTGACGGTTCGAAAGTCTCTAGTGGTGGCCATAACACATACGGAGACGACACCGAACGCGCACTGGATGAGGCGAAGTGTGAGCCCGCCACGTGTCCCGGGCATACCCTGAACGTCCTTCATCCTCGTTCTGGGACCATTGTGGAGGCCGCCGTCGATCAAGGGCGGCGCTTCCACCGGGTGCACCGTAGGTCTGCTAACGTTCATCTATCACCCAAAAAACTCAAGAATTGGAGGGATATGAATAGAGAAACACGAAGGTTGTGGCTTTTTGGGTGATGGGGTTGCTACAAAAAGGGGAATTTTCAGGGAAAGGTAAAGTGGAGCTAAGGAGCATAATGAGTTTACCGACCTGATTGTGCTTGGCATCACAATTTTTTATGTGTATGTTTTATACTTTTATGGGAGCTTGTGTTGCGTTGTGTTATGACTGGTGATTTGTCCTTCTTCAAGTCAGCCTAAACCCAAGTCAACGTCCAACTGTCCATTGTGGCTTCTTTTTCATCTCGACCGTTCACTCAGACTGCTTGAGCACTAGGTGCTGTATTTTTTTTTTTTGGGTCTCATACCAGGGTATTTACCGGCGGGCTCAGTGACTAATCCCTTCGCTGATTTATAGGCACCTCACAGGGTAGGACAACTGACCCAAAGATTTAAAGCTGCTCCATACCCAAAGCCAATGATCGAACCCCTGACCTTTGATTAAAGATGGATGAGTCCTTGTCACTTAACCACACCCCTTGAGTTAGGTGCTGTAATATTTGTTAATCCTTATATTTTATACGAATATATATATCTATATATATATATATATGTTAATAAGTGAATTTAATTATGTTTAATTATTATTTTAAAAATTTTAATAATTAAAATATTGTCGTAAAGTTTTTACAAGTGTTAATAATAATTTAATTCATTATTTGAAAGAATTTAAAAACTATTTGATGAATAATTTATCTTTTATAATTTCATAAAAGTTAAAATTTCGAAAAATCATATAAATTTTAAAGTGGCTACTATCTCTAAATTTTAAATGAAATATAGAAAAATGTTATGAACACAATTGATGGAATTTATTTAAATAAGAATTTGAATATATTTAATAAAGTGTTAAAGATTCAGGATATTTAATATGATTAGCCTTTAAATAATAAACTTATCTTTAGAAAAAGTATTCTTAATCTATTTTAGCAAAGAAATATTATTTTAAACATAAAATATGTTTGTTAATTTAATTGTTTATTTTAATATAAGTTTGATAAATTTATTGTTAATATTTATTAGTAAATGAAGCATTTTAACTTGCTTATTAATATAGAGAAAAATATTGTAACACAAATTATTTTTTTTAATTAACAAAAAGTCAAACCTGGTTTGGGCCGGGACCCTCACCGGCTAGGTATTGTTTCCTCTGGTCCTTTTTGGGGTTGTTGCGCCTTTTTGGTTTGGGGGGAACCTCCCGTCTCGTGAGCTGTTGTGGCAGCCGATACCCACATTCTGGCCTGGTTACCTCACCCCCATAAGGAATTGTCCATTTGGTCTGCTAAGGTGGAGTTGCGACTCGAACCCCTGACCAAAGGGTTTTTGTTGGTCTCATGGACCACGCCTCTTACCAGTGGTAAGAGGCGTGGCACAAGATGCTACCAAAACCCTGAGGTCCTGGGCTCGACTCCCCTTACGAGAGATGGAGCAACAACCCCAAAAAGGACCAGAGGGGACAATACCTAGCCGGTGAGAGTCCCGGCCCAAACCAAAAAGGCGCCTTTTTGGTT
>JANZLH020000157.1:91329-111466 GCA_026770325.2 Erythroxylum fimbriatum | reverse complement strand
TTCTCCAAAAGTAGGATATCAAACTATTGTCCCTATAATGATAATCAACAACCAACTACTCACTTTTCATTCCTTACTCATTAACTCCTTCCCAAACTCATCAACCAAGCACACAAATTAGGCAAGTTGTATATGGTGTATATGGTTTCTAAATAATGTGGCTGTTCATCTACATTCCGTGTATCTTTATGGAAGGAGGCCCCAAATAATTGTGTTTATTTACACATATTACATGATGCAAATTAGAATAGTGTTTTGATTGATGAGAATGTTCTATACTTCATTTTTTAGGTTAGCCAAAGAAGATCATTCCATATTGTAATGCTATGTGCACAAACATCACCTTAGTAATTGAACTGCCATTCACCAGGCCATACTTGTCATAAAGTGGGGATTTTAATTGTTTAATTATGTTCTTAAGTTAAAATTAGCTATCAATCACCTGAACCCATAAAAGTATAGAGTTACTAATCATTGAATCTTTAGTTTTTTTATGAAAATTTTTTTGCTACCTTTAATCGAAAAGAACATAAAATGGATTAGTTGTAAGAGATCTCAAATTATACCTAATGAATGAGAAAAATAGACCTAGTTTATTAGAGAAGGAAAACCCCAATAGCCCTCAAATAAAACATACTAATAACATTTGGACCTAAAAAAGATGGCATGGGAATATGACAGTGGATAGCAGCTGTTTCATATGCAGACAGGAAGAATCCACACTCTATGTCATTTGAGACCGCCCGAGAGTGCAAGCCTTCTGGACTAAATTTCTCCCAGAGGTGGTCAATTCGAACTTGTTTCATCAGGATGAGGAGATATGGGTGAAATCCAATCTCATGAAACAGACACGGTGGCTGCAAAAGGAACGATTATTATGGACACCTTCTCTCGCTAGTCTGGCTTGCGCATTAATTTTCAGAAAAGTGGTATTTATTTCTCCTCAGATGTCCACAATTGGGCAAAGCTTAGCAATCTTGTCGGGCTTTCTACTCATGGTACTCCGTTCAGATATTTGGGGGTTCCTATCACCTCAGGTAAGCCTCGGTTTAATGACTTCTTGCCTCTGTTGGAGAAATTAAAGAGTCGTATTAATGCCTGGCAGAATCGGTTCCTCTCCTTTGCGGCTAGAGTTAGCCTTATTGTCTCCATTTTGAATAGCATGCATATTCACTGGGCGGCTCATGTTGTTATTCCGAAGAAAGTGATCAAAGAAATGGAGCGTATTATTAAAGCGTTCCTATGGTTTGGTACTCATGAAACTAGCAAGGGTGCGAAAGTTAAGTGGAGCGAGATTGTCCTTCCTAAGAAGCAAGGTGGGTTGAGTATCATCTCGATCACTCAAATGCAACGATGTCTTCTTATGAAACGAATTTGGCGTCTCTTTGTGGATAAAGAGGCTTTGTGGGTCAAATGGGTGCAAGTCTTCCGTCTTAAGGGGCAAAGCTTTTGGTGTCTTCTTCCGCGGCCTAATGACTCATGGATTTTTAAGAGCCTTCTCCATTTGAGGGATTATATCAAAAATTAGAGAGAAAGTTTTTTCTGGTTTGATAATTGGCATGAGAGGAGTCCTGTCTGGCTTCAGTCTGATTTAACAGTGGTTAGGAACCGAATTCTGCAGGCTGCATCTCTTGCTTGGGTTGTCCGAGAGGGTGATCGCTTGTTTCGGTGCAGATTCGGACATCTTCTTTTCAACAATTTGAATGACATCAGTTTGAGTAACAATCTAGATCAGGTGCGTTGGACTGCTTCCCAGACTGGTGTTTTCACCACTTGTTCAGCCCGTGGTATAGAGCAAGCTTTGGATGCTTAGGAACCGTGGGCTGCCCTAGTTTGGAATCAGGTTTTATGCCCGAAAGCAGCATTCTTTCTGTGGCTTCCTATTAAAAATAGGTTGAGAACCAAGGATAGATGGTTTGGGACTTTTGACCCTATTTGTGTGTTGTGTAAACTGGTAAACGAAAGTAGAAATTACTTATTTTTTGAATGTGAGTATACCAAAGTGGTGTGGAGTCGTATGTTGCATTTACTTGGCTCTTTGAACACTGCATATGAGTGGACTGCTGTGCTGGCTAAGGTTATCCAAAAACCAAACAAGGGAGGTTGGATGGCTTACTCATCAAGCTCTCATTGCAGTTGACTATTTACCATGTTTGGAGGGAAATGAATCTCCGACTTTACAGGCAAGTGAAAAGGGACAAATATGTGATGGCTGATAGCATAATTAACTTGATTCGGGAGGCCATCTTCGCGAAAAGCACGCAGGAGTCTATATCCCCAGCAATGAGACAACGTTGGTTTCTCTATTTATAGTGGTCTGCTTTGACTATGTTTTTGCGTAAGTAGGGGTTGCTTCCCCCACTTGTATTGCCTTTGAAGGCTTGTTAGCTTTTGTATATTGTAGACCTTTATTTTTTTGGCAATATAGTTCTTTAATTTTTTTTTTTAAAAAGGAGAGCAATGTACTAATTTGATTGTTATAGTTTTGAACTTTTCCTTTATAATAATAATAAAAAAAAAGATGGCATGGGAATAGAAGGTTGCCGAACTGAGTTGGAGAGTGAAAGCAGCTTGCGCCGCAAAGCTGAGGTCCAGAGTCCACGTACGAGAAGAAGAAGCCGGTGGATTCAACTGCTTAAATGTTAGTTGGATTTTCACGATTCACTTTAGAATATCTAACATTCAACCCCTACCAGCCACTCCCTCTCTTTTATTCTATGGTAAAAAGAAAAATAAAAAGAAACGCTTGTCTTTAATGTTCATTTTGTTTTATATCCTTAAATCAACAAGGCCCCACTTAAATCTCTCTCTCTCTCTCTCTAAACCCAACCAGCGTTGGCTTGCGCCTTAAAGCAACCATTTCATCTCCCTCTCCCACAAGGAGAAACCAGCTCCTTTCTGCACTGCCATGGGCGTGGACATGACTAATCCACTAACTTCTCGCACCAAAGACTTCTTTCCTTCTCCTACCGTCTCCCTCAGTCTCGTAAACTTTCCCAACGTCTCTCTTAATCAAATTTTTTATCTTCATATCTATATGTCACCTCTATTTTTATAAGTTCGCTGTGTTTTTCTTTTCTTTTTTTTGTTTTTGTTTTCTGTATGCGAGTACATAAAGCTTCAAACTTTGTGCTTCTTTTGGCTACCATCTTCAAAACCCAACTATTTTTTCTCAAACGGGTTCTTTATGCATGTAATCAATGCCATTCGGTATGTTTTTGCTATTTAATATATTAATATTCCGAGACTTCATCATGGTGCCTGTTAAGTTTGGTTTTTGTTTTCTTATTGCTGAAGGCTGGAATATTCCTTGGTGCAAATGCAACACCAGCAACGGCGGCTTCGAGTGAGGACGTCGAGCGGGGGAATGAGGGGAGTGGCGGAGGGGTGGGTGGAGGAAGAAGAGAAGAGACTGTGGATATTAGCAGCGAGAACTCGGGGCACATGAGATCAAGATCAGACGATGATTTTGAAGGCGAAGGAGATCCTGATGATGACGATGGTGATGACAAGAACAAAAAGAAAAAAAGAAAGAAATATCACAGACACACTGCTGAGCAAATCAAAGAAATGGAAGCGTAAGTATTCACGGTTTACAAAACATACTTATATTTACTAGTATACGTTTATATACGAGTACGTGTAGACAAAAAGATGCACTTAGGTGCAATGGCATGTGGGTTTAATCCATTATATGATTTATGTTCGAGTAACTAATGAGACAAACAAGTTTTAGTTGGGCTTAGAACTTTAGGTGCAAATGCGATATTCAGTTAGGTGTATATTGGCTAAGCATGTGCATAGTTATCTAGTTGGTAACTTGGATAAAAGTTTTTTTTTTGGGTGGTTCGCAAAGGCAATGGCTCCATTAAAACTACCTTAATTGCATTCGTAAATGTGCTCGAGTTGTGGAGTACTCTATCAATCGTGGTCGGCATATACAATGTATGACAAGCTGATACGTTAATAAGAAACTAGATTATACACTTAACTCGGAATTCTATGGTAAGGCTTCTTTCTCCTCTTTCCTTCACACGACGATGGCTATCACTGCAAAAATATACACATAAGGGGATTTCTTTTCTAGTTCAATGATGGTACGCATAATCTAAGAGAAGTACTTAAATATTGAGTGGATTCACCCATTTCTCAGGCTATTTAAAGAGTCCCCACATCCGGATGAGAAGCAAAGGCAACTATTGAGCAAACAGCTTGGCCTAGCTCCCAGACAAGTCAAGTTTTGGTTCCAGAATAGGCGTACGCAGATCAAGGTAAATACTTGCAATCTTTTTTCTATTTTGTTTTGATGGGGGTATAGATGTGTAAAGGGTGCTAGTCTAGCACTGTGATGGTATATACCGACAAAAGTTCTGTGAAATATATATGATGGTTGTTGATTCCAGGCTATACAAGAACGCCATGAAAATTCTCTGCTCAAAGGAGAAATTGACAAACTGAGGGAAGAAAACAAGTCCTTGCGGGAGACCATTAATAGAGCTTGCTGCCCTAACTGTGGTGGTTCCACCACTAGCAGAGACTCCAGCTTGACCGCAGAGGAGCGACAACTGCATATCGAAAACGCCAAACTCAAGGCCGAGGTTAGAATGAGCTCAAACTTTCTCCAGCATTTTTCTTAAATGCCAATCAATCGTACACTTAATGATGATGCTTATTTAGGTACAAAAACTTCGGGCAGCTCTTGAAAAGCAACCTCCAGGAGCAACAACCTCGTGCTCGGCAAGAAATGATCAAGAGAACAGAAGTTCTCTGGACTTTTACACTGGAATTTTTGGACTTGAGAAGTCAAGAATTATGGAGATTGTGAATCAAGCAACGGAAGAGCTCAAAAAAATGGCCACTGCTAAGGACCCCCTATGGATTAGAAGTGTTGAGACTGGCCGTGAGATACTTAACTATGACGAGTACCTTAAAGAGTTTGGTGCTGAAAATTCAAGCAGTGGCAGTCCAAAGAGGTCTATTGAAGCATCGAGAGAGACTGGAGCTGCTTTTGTGGATCTGCCTCGTCTAATCCAAAGTTTCATGGACGTGGTGAGAAACTAATCCGACTCATAATAGCGATACCCTTAGAAACATTAACGTGACCTTTACAATTTCTTCTTTCTTGAAGATTCAATGGAAGGAACTATTTCCATGCTTAATCTCAAAGGCAGACACTGTTCATGTCATCTGCAATGGGGAAGGACCCAACAGAAATGGTGCAGCGCAATTGGTGAGTACTAACGTGACCTCTCCAGCATCTAACTCTAGGAAATTCTATCAACAAAGGCACAAAGACCTTTGAAAATGTTAGTGACTTACAAGGCAGCTTGAAACGAAAATTTAGGACTAGAGAATCGTCCTTAAGTCCTCGTGATGACTACAATTTCCTTTTCGGTTATTACTGGACATTTGCTTTCAGCAGAAAAGCATATGGCATGCATACATACTTGCATTTAACGCTTTAAGGAAACAGAAAACGTAAAGACTCCTCCATGAAATTATAGTGCATAGTGGTGATGGTCCACCCATCTTTTGAGAAAGGAATATTTACGTAGGACCTTAAAAATTTGAAGGATACGTACCTTTCCATTATATCCAGCACAGCAGCCTCAGCTGTAAGTCAAGCTCTTTCACACTTTTTGACCCCAATTATGTTAGATATATAAGTTAATTAGCCTCAAGAAAGAATGGCCTGTGAGTAAACTAAGTGAACGTTTTATGCAACTTAGGACTTGATAGTTTGTATCAGATAAGACATATTCTGAAACCACGGTTTCTAATGCATGAAAGTGTCACCCCAATAACTGAAATTATTGAAGTTCTGCTTGAAGGAAAAAAAAAAGTTAATTAATCTAAGAATATCTTAGACTTTGAAAACAGCCTCTCTTTTTTTATTAATTGAGGAGAACACTGTGTAATATACTAATATTAAACCTTTATAAATTGTGCACATCTCAAGCATCAAGTTACCAGTTCCAAATTTTACATTTCCCGTAAGAGAATTAGTTCGTGAGTCAGAAATGCCACATTCTAATGGATTTGTAATTTGTCTTAGAACGGCACAAATTCTTATAACTGACATTTTCTTCTTTTTTGGATAATTAACCATCTGTGTTGATTGAAGATGTTTGCAGAGATGCAAATGATGACACCCCTGGTGTCCACCAGAGAAGTGTATTTTGTCCGATACTCCAAGCAACTTACTGCAGAGCAATGGGCAATTGTTGACGTTTCTGTAGACAAAGTGGAAGATAACATTGACGCTTCACTTGCAAAATGCAGAAAGCGCCCTTCTGGCTGTATTATCGAGGAAAAGTCAAACGGCCATTGCAAGGTAATAAACATACTGTGGTTAAGTCAAAGTGAACATGGTTTTGAATTTTGAAGTTGAAAGATTAGGGAAACAAGTCACCAATAAAACCTTATGTAAAACTGCATGTCAGAATCAAGTTTATGACTAATTTGTAGTTTTAGGTGATCTGGGTGGAGCACTTGGAATGCCAGAAAAGCACAGTCCATACGATGTATCGTCCTGTTGTCAATAGTGGTCTAGCCTTCGGTGCAAAGCATTGGGTTGCAACATTGCAGCTCCAATGTGAACGGCTGGTTTTCTTCGTGGCTACCAATGTTCCCACAAAAGATTCAAGTGGTAAGCTAGGTTTCTGATAGAGTTTGAACAACCCTAACTAAGACTATGAAATCCATCCTACTTACATATCCTACATGTCCGTTATGTTATGTTACGCAAGGACGCTAAGATATTCAGTTTTAACACCAGCTAAGAATTATGTTAAGCTTTTCATACTGTTGTTACCTATATAAGAAAGTTCATTAATCGTTAACCTTGTGCTACAAAATAGGAGTTTCAACACTAGCTGGGAGGAAAAGCGTTATGAAGTTGGCACAGAGAATGACTTCGGGCTTTTGCCGTGCAATTGCGGGATCAAGCTACCACACCTGGAACAAGATACCGAGCAAAACAGGAGAGGACATAAGGGTTTCCTCTAGAAAGAACTTAAACGAACCTGGTGAACCTCTTGGAGTGATCTTGTGTGCAGTTTCTTCAGTATGGCTGCCTGTAACCACTCATACGCTGTTTGATTTCTTGAGAGATGAAGCTCGCAAAAATGAGGTATGGTTGCTTACAGGTCTCAAATAAACCTTCCCCATAAGACCACAAGATTGGTTTAAAATGTAAAGGCATGATCTTTATCATGAATTACAGTGGGATATCATGTCAAATGGAGCTGCTGTGCAATCAATAGCCAACTTAGCCAAAGGAAAAGATAGAGGCAATGCAGTAACTATTCAAGTTAGTTTATTTCCTAAATTCAAGGATATGGAAGTTTGTAAAAGCACCATTTAGTAAAATCTTTTAATAACGACGAACCTTTCATCACAGACAATGAGATCAAAGGAGAACAGTGTGTGGGTACTCCAAGACAGCTGCACTAATGGTTACGAGTCCATGGTGGTCTATGCTCCGGTGGACATTACAGGAATGAAGTCTGCGATTACAGGATGTGACTCAAGCAACATAGCCGTACTACCTTCAGGATTTTCAGTTCTTCCAGACGGACTCGAATCAAGACCACTACTTATCACTTCCAGACAAGAGGAGAAGGGCACAGAAGGTGGATCCTTGCTAACAATAGCATTTCAAGTCCTTACTAACACCTCTCCTACAGCCAAATTGAGTATGGAATTTGTGGAGTCTGTTAGCACACTGATATCATGTACATTGCAAAATATTAAGACAAGCTTGCAATGTGATGATAATTGATTACTTTCTGTTAGTTTTGGCTAGACATAAATCAATTGTAGAACTGTTAGTTTTCTAGTTGGCTTTTCAGTTTCTTTTTCTGTTCTTGCTTACAGATTTTAGATATTATATAGCAGCGCCACCTTCTTATGTAGGTTTGCCTTGTTTGTAATTCGACAGAGCTTGCTATTAAGGTGTATCTGCGGGAGAATGTGAGGCTGATATATCTTACTATTGTCAAGGGTGGATCAATAGAATTAACTTATTGTACAGAATCTTCATAGTCATGTCAATTTGTAGTTTTTCAATTGCTATTTCATCAAATTTGATCATACAACACAGAATACTAGAATGGTTATGTTAAGAGACCGTTCAAAATTACACAAATGTTTCCTGTAGACACGCTATCTGCTGTTTGCAGACTAAAGAGGTGATATCATAATTTCAAATAAGCCAAGAAAATTTTGAGTAGGCTGTCAATTTTAACTTGTCCGTCCAGTCCGATTTTAATCCGGTTGATTAAAAAATAACGTCGTTTTTTACTTTTTTTAAATATAAAATAAGACGGGTTAGCCCGGCCTTACCTCCCATTGACATTCCTAATTTTGAGTGAAATCCTTAATTATGCAACTAGTTGTACTATTTAAAGCATTTATGCTCCCCAGTTCGAACATGATATTTCTGAATTAGTTTCATGGCCTACTTAGGCTAGATCTGTTGATGATGAAGATGACACGCATACATCTGCTTTCTAATTTTATCCCCCTTTTCTTTTTGCTGTCTATGCTCCTGAAATGTAGAAATTATTATCCATCTTTTGTCAGGTAGCTTAGCTTGGGAAAGAGATTCCTGCAACATAGCAGCTACAGGATATCAGAATCATACAGCTTTATGCTTTTTCATTTACACTCGGAACGAAATTATGATGCATTTTGACTCAGGTGAGCAGGCCTAGACGTGCTTGATAATACCAGTAGTTATGCTGCAAATGCTGAAGTGAAGACCTTTCAAGCTACAACTGATCGTTTGTTTGATTTCAAGAGAAACCAGTTATTCAGTTCTCATGGTTACTGGAAGTAAATAGTAGCATATCATATGAGTTTTGAGAATACTTGTATTGAGTTGATTATTTCTTCTGCTGACCGCCAGGAGATGAGAAATCATTTTCTGAAATTACAATCTTCTACATCTTTATTTATCCACCTCGCATACCCTTCATTAATACAGGTTTGATCATGGTACATGTGAAATGCTTATAAGTAAAATGAAAAAAGAGAGGTGCCAAGAAATCTTTCAGAGCCTCATCTGAGCATCTAATCACATAAACTAGCTGTGAAAATTCAAACCCACAAAATACCAACACGATACATAAGGCAATAACATGAATCTAAACCATCAAAACCATGGTTTTGATACCAATACTGTCCAAATAGTAGCGCAACTTCACACTTGTTATACTACATTTTGGACTTCTACAGAAGTCAAAAATTCCAAAAGTCTCCAGATATTAGATTTACTCTTTCCTTAATTTTTCACACTCGATCATCAAAAGGAACCTAGACATACTATTGGAGGTCAATAGACACAATATTGAAGCCCAGACATTGACATTTAGAAGAACCCCGATAAGCATTCCTCATATCGCAGAATTGAACCGATTTTGCATCCCAACCAAACATTAAACAAACACTGGAATCAGAATATTCAAATTAAATTTCATGGAAATTAGATTACAATGGTATCCAAGCATCAGTAAGGACTTTGGAGGCCAAAATACATTTAAAACAGCCCTCCAACTAACCCTGAAGTTCTTGTTGAGACTGCGATGGAATCCCAAGCTCCTTATCCGCTGCATCACCATCTTCACCATTTTTTTTCTCCTCCTTACTCTTTACAGGCACAGGCACAGCAAGAAAAGTTTTGGTCTTGCTGATAGGTTTGCCCTTTTGGAGCTGCACAAAGTCACCAACTTTAAACTGGTTATCAGGGTCATGAGCTTGATACTTCTTCTTCTTCCTGACCCTTCTCTTGTACTTTGGGTGAGGAGCCAATCTGGTGACCTCAACAGCCACTGTCTTGTCATTAGTAGAACATACCACCTTGCCCTGCATTGACTTCATGGCCCTGATCGGTAACAGCAAAGTTGAGGACTTTGGGAACTGTAGAGGGAAAGGGCAATTGGGTTTCGAAAGGTGAGTGCGAGGGGTGGATCCATGGAGGAAAGGGGTGGAGAGAGTCAGTGAATTGAATGTTAATGTGAGGGATGTAGGGAGCACCATTGCTCTGATAATTTTGTGATGAGGATAAGACAAGGAGGTTTTGTTGGCTATCTTTGGAGTTGGGTTTTTCGGGTGATGCGAAGGAGTAGTCTGCAGTGGTCTTAATTACACTATACACCTACTACTTTAATTCAACCTTTTTCTCAATAATAATAATAACAAATCAAAATTTTTTTTTCTAGTTTTCATATTTTAAAAATATTCGTTATCTTTTTGTATTATAATTTATTTTTTGTAGTAGTATCCATTTTTATTTTTAGTTTTTAAATAAAAATAAAATTTTATTTAATTTTTAATATCAATATTTATAAATTAATTAAGTAAATAATTTTACTTTAATAAAATATTTATTGTTACTATATTTTAATTATTAAAACTATTTGTTAAACTAATAGAAGTTTCAACTGATATTTTGAGAATAATAAAATATAAATATTATTGTTGAGTTTGTTATCTCGACAAGAACAAGATATATGAATTAACTCACGAAGATATTTCAAGAAAATGATTAAGAAGAGTTGAAGTTTAGGAACAAGAGAAAATCAAGACACATCAAAATCATTCTATATTTCCTAATATTAATTATAATCTCATTTGGTCACCTTAAGAATACTAAAAGTCTATCATTTATAAACATTGTATCTTACTTCATTATATGAGTCGTTTTAATCATCAAGAGATATTAAAGCTTTTATTTTTACAAGAAAGCTTTTTGATCTTTTAAACACTTTTTTTTGAAACAAGGAAATGAAATTGATAAATAGTGGTTAGGTCGGTCATGCCAGGCCCAATTTCAAGCCCAGACACCGACGGCCTAATAGTAGGAGATCGTCTCCCATGCAAATACTAAGACTTACGTAAAGACCTAAACTTAGCCAATATCCCCTATATAAGGTACTATTCAACCATGATTCAGGTACGAGACTGAAACTCTAGTTCTTCCCGTTCTAAGCGACCACAACCTTACCAAACAACTGACTTAAGCATCGGAGGGGCCTGCCGGCAGTCACCCCCGGTGTGCCTTTATTTGTTTTGCAGGTATTTCAGAGGCCATACACGCAGATCTTATGGATCCGAATAACAGCGTCCAGCTTCAACAGAATCTGGCTGAACCAGATGAAATAGAATGTAATTTATAATAAATGACTATTATACCTCTAATATTAAAATGGTTGTTACATGAGGTTCAACGCTATGATTTTAAAACAGAAATCATATCCAATTAAAAAGTCACGGTTAGAAGAAATAATTGGTATTAAGAAAAATTATTGAAGGTATATTAGGTAGTATGTATTTATTAGTTTACGTTCCATCATAAACCCTCCGAAACGAAAGTTTCTTATTTTCATTGTTTAAAGTGGAATGGAACGTAATATAAAGCCCTCTGCTTTCATCTAATTCCGTTCCATTCTATTATAAAACTCTCAACTAAACGATGAAAGTGTGTTATGTTTCATCCGTTCGATTACCAACTCCTCAACCAAATAGGTCCTTAGTGGCAGATTTCCATTATCTTCCCTATCAACAGTATTAAAGAAATTAAGGAATTGTGTGATAGAACGTAGAAGACTTTACAAACCATTAAAGTAACTTAAGCTTTCAATTGTAAAGGATATTAGTTAAATATTAAGACAATGGTAATGCGGTCCACCAGCAACTACTATAAAGTTGATTTAAAAGAGAAACGAATAAAAGTGCAGTCACGCCAAATAGTCACACGTATTAAATCTGACAATGGGCTTCACAATTGAGCTACCTATGCCTGGAAGTGTTCCATCTAAATTTTTAGCCATTCAAAGTCCATCATCTTATCTATCGGATTAAACGGTGATGTTCTAGCCCACGGTGGCCACTCTGTGACACTTTGACTTAGTCTTATAATGGCTAACAACCAGAAATTTTAATTTTCTGTCGTTTACCTTTCCTGAGCTCTGCGTCTTGTCTTCGAGAGGACAAGATCTTCTTTATAATTTTATGTTGTCTTATTCTGTCTCATAAATTTCAGCCATTCATTTATACGAGTCTCACTTTTTTTTATATGAGACCTACATGAAGCTCACATAAATAAATGACTGAGATTCATAGGATAGAATAAAACACCATAAAATTAAATAAAAGATCTAGACTCGTCTTCGGCAGATGTTAAATGCTGCCAGCATATCCATTTCATACCATGAAAAAGGTGAAATTCTCTCTTGTCTTATCGACATAATCCTCACACTTGCAACACAAGGAATCCCAGTCTCTCTCTTTAGATAAAATTCTGATTCCTAAGGAACAAAGCATCATTAAAGAAATCGAACAAAGCAGGAGACACGATAGGGAATAATGTCACTTTCCTATCCAACTTTTGATACAGTTACTGCACGTAGAACGCTTGATTCTATTACAATAATCGTATGTTTAACTTGTAAACGAACCAGAAGCTCACTTCCAGGTGTGATTGATTCTATTACAAGAATCGTATGTTTAACTTGTAAACGAACCAGAAGCTCACTTCCAGATGTGATCACGTACTCGAACTTTTTTCTTGCATGTGAAACTGAAATACGATTAGCCAGAAAATCCTAAAATATGTTTTTAAGTATCCAATTAGACTGTAGTAATCCATCAATTTGCCCCCATCACAATTTGGCTAATTGACTTACTCTATCAGCAAATAGGCCATGGATACGGGTACTCTCTTGATTCCTTTCGTGGCTTTACCGTAAAGGAGAAAAGAGATGGTTATTACACGGCACTAAAAGATACTGCAGATAAGAGCATATCGTCCCAATGATGTAATAGAAACAGGAATAGAACTCGAAAGCATCCATCAACATTCAACTATATAAGTTGATCTGTCCTCCACAAGAATAAGGAATCTAATGGCCTATCAGCAGTGGACATGATAAGTCACCACTTTCGTTTGCTGTTTTTTTTTTACCCTCTTGAGCTTTTCTTCCATTGTCTATATATACACCCGTCATTCGGTAACTTGGTTCTAATATCTTACCCTTCACAAAGCCAAAGCCAAGACCCCAAATCGAAAACATGAAGCATCATCATGGTGTCTCTGGCGATACTTCTCTCACCCACGAAACGAAGAGAGTTTTTGGAGAGAAGCTGAAGCAGGCATATGATGCAGCTACCGTCGCCGTGGCTGAGAAGAGAAACGGTCTTTCTTTTTCCAAAGAAATCGAAAGACGAAATTGGAAAAATCGCCCAGAGGACCCCATCAGAACTCTCATGTTCTTGGGGTCTTGGAGCCTTACATAAAGCTCCTATCTTTACTAAAAATTTGAGAACTTTTATGTTGGATCAAAACTGATACGTCCGGTGGTTGATTCTCTGTCTAAAAACTTAGTATGTGTATCAAGTATCAACCAGCTACATATAAGAGACTGGAAGTATGGAACTACAGAATGATACTGACAGTTTCAGTGGCAGATGTAAATAATTTCAGTGCATCTATTGAATGAAATAGCTTGGCTTTGTTTGATATTTACTAATATCTCTGGTCTCCCTCACTTTCTTCTTTATCCTTCTGGTGACTTCGAACTCAGAAGTGCATTGAGTGACTAAAGCAAGATGGTTTTGATTACAGATCACTGGGCAGGCCACAATTTCTGCTTTTTAGTACGGTGAATTATTTATCAGCTTATTTAAATTAAATTAGTCACTTGAATTAAATCCTAAATTTAAAAAAATGAGCTACTTCAAAATACGTAATAATATTATTACAATTTAAAAATATTAAATACAGTTATATAAGAAATAGTATGAAATTAAAGACAAAAAATTGATATTTGTTTAAAAATTTACATATTTAAAATCATATAATATACCAAAAAATACCGACTTGAAATTATAAATTGGTAAAATATAGGACTAAAATGAATAAAAAAACAAAATTTCACAGTCTCCTAAAAATCACAAAACCTTCGATCTGACCGTCGCCGTCTCCTCATCGTCTTGTTCTTCTTTCCATTTTTTTGTAAAATATTTTTTTATTTATTGAATTTGTATTTATGCTTTTTCTTCTATAAACATATAATTGTCCTGCTATTTTTTTTATAATGCTAATCGAATTATGTTCCTAATACACTTATATGCAATGAAGAAATATACACTTATGGTCATGACTTGGTTCACATATATATGTTACCATGTCCATGAGCTTCACATTTATTTCTATATATACAATCTTGTATTTAAGAGCTAATTGATAAACTAAAGAAAACTAGGAGATTATGGAATCTAGGAAATTTTCGTTACACATGAATTATGTTTAATTAAAAGGCTTTTGGTACACTAATTTCCATACATAAAATAATATAATTCCTTTGATATTACGTATGTTGATAAAGCGAGTCCTGGCTTTAATTGGAATAATATTTTATAGGCATTCCGTAATACTTCACAAGGAAATCTTATAGGATTTGACTGATATGTAATTTTCTTAGCGCTTTGGAATTTTAATGATGCTTGGTTGAATTTCAGGACAAGTCTTAGATAATAGGCTTCAACTATTCACTTAAACTTTGTACTGATACTCTATACTTAACATAATTTTATTATTTGTTGCTGATAATTTAGTGCTTTGATTCGCTTTTAGTTTTAGATAATTTTACTCTGTAACTTGAGACTTGATATGGATTTTCTCTTTTTTTTAAGCTTTTGTTTGTCTTTGCCATTTAATGGTTTACATTCGTTTATTGGTTTATAATTCAGAGATGCATGTGATGTTTGTTCAGTTTATTGTACTTATTCATTTGCATTTGTTTTGTAGAAAAATGTAGAAAGTTTTCATTCTCCCGATAATTCATTATCTTCAAGAAGATGCAACAATAAGCTTGAGATCATACATGATTGGTTCTTCGTATAAAAACTATATGATATATTTGTATTATGACAAACATTTAAAATACAGGAAAATCACAAAGTTAAATAAATATTTAGTTGCAATCAAAGGTGATGTAAAACCTTACAAAAAAGTTAGTTATGATGTTAAATGAAAAAAGAAAACTTCCTTAAAGTGTATAAGAATGAGAAAGAAAAAAAGGGTAAAGATGTAACTATAAAATTGGTAGTGGTAGTTCATTTTGCATTAGTGAGGGATATCGATAATACTAAAGCCAATATTCCTATTTCAGAACAAGGGGTCGGCACAACTAATATGAGGAAAAGAAGAAGATATATTCCTAACTTTTTTGCTCTATGAGAAAATGACAATGACTAAATGGTTCTATGATATAGATTCATAATTTAAACTGCTTATTCTTACTACTACTAGCTTATGTTGAATGCCATTGCCTTTTATGGTCCAAGTTTTACAACTTTTTAATTGATGACTATGGAAGTAATCTTCTGAGTAACTTTGCTATTGACATAAAAATTTATTTAAGTAAAAGAAGAAAAACCTAAGCAACTTATGGGTATTTAATTGTATAGATGGTTGGATAAATAGGAAACAAGCGTTCGTTATAATTTTTTTATTATTCTTCTAACGATACATTGTTTTTAATTCAATTAATACATCAAGCCTTGGAAGAAACATTGATACTTTATTAGAGATTTTTGATAAAGTTGTCAATGAAATTGGGTTAAATTTTTTTGCATAGTTTATCATTGATAATAATGTTGCTTATAAAGCATTTAAGAAGATATTCCAAAATATGTACAATTCTTTCTGTTGAACTTCTTGTGTTGCACATTCTATTGCAATGATGCTGAAAATATAAGAGATGGTAAGTACTTTTCCTATCATTGATAAAACTATGCAGAAAGTGAAAAAAAGCTACTAAGTTAATCTATAATCATGTATAGGTATTGAACTTGACGAAAAAAGAATTCATAAATGGTAAAAATTTGTTTCGTCATTCTATTACAACATTTAAAACTAATTTCTTATCACTTAATGTTTTATTTAAATGAAGGAGTTGAGACAAATATTTATAAGTAATAAATAGGTTGCAAATGATATGATTCAAGATCTCTTTAGCTCATAAATGGAGGTATAAACAAATGTGTGTGGTGATTTTAGGATACTCATTTCAATCTACCAAAAAGAAAACTTAATCTACGTATACATTTCTTCATTTGTGTTCCTTGTTTGAAAATAATCATGACTTTATTTTGTTTATGAGCTTTTTTTCTTCTTATAGTTGTTTGGTGAGACCAATTTAGAATTATTATTTTAGAATTACAAAGGTTTGCAATTCTGATTCTTATTTAACGTATAAGTGTAATTGAATGTGAAAAGAATTAGATCATATTAGAGTTTATCTATTAAAAAATGAAATAGATTACAATACAAGAGGTTGAATGATTCAGTATTCATGTGATACAGCTTGAAGCTTCTCGAAATGTGTTATATTATCATTATTCATTTGAATATAATTTCTTATGCTTCTATAATAATTTAATAATATAATTGTATTTCTTTAATAGGACTCCTACATAACATATATGCCTACTAATCTAATTTACCTTAATCATATTGATCTTTTAGAGAATTAGATTTAAGAGGAACAAAATTTAATAAATGAGAGTGGTTTAGAAATGATATTGGATGATAAAGAATTGACATATTATTTAGTGTATTAAGATTAAATAATGGTGGTGATGAAACTCTCCTTCGTGATGAGAACTTTTTACTAGATGAAAGTTAGAGACAATATAATTTAAGTGAATATGTCATTCGTGCAATGAATTTTTTTAGATTTTTTGTATATGTAATTTTGGTTTCCTTTGTATTTTTTATATGTATATGTAAAATTTTAAATTTGCAATATAAATATGAAACTAACAATTGTAAATATTTTTGTTTTTGGTTCAGTTTCACATTGCTTTATTTGTAGTTATTAACTCTTGTTATTATAGTGCTTTTCTTATATGATGCTTATGATGTCACATATTGTTTGTTTTGATCTAAACTATATTTTGTCCTACTTATTTTAAAGAATTTGGTATTGAGTTTAGATATTATAGTTTGAACAATTTTGTTCTTACTAATAAGATTAATTTAATGCATTGGCCTCACTCTACAAATAACTTGTTCCTTGTTAATTAGAATATTTATTACAAATAAATATATTATCATTGCTTTTATTGATTAATATAACAAAATGATTTTGAATTGTTCATAGATCAAGTTTATATATCTCATTGTATTACATTATCTAGTATATCATTATGGAAAAACTTGTCTAGTTGTAATATTACAGAAATACTACTTTATTTTTTTAATGATAATAATTTAAGACATGTAAATAAGCGATCTTTCAATTCATATTATTCATATACATAATTGTTAGGATTATATTTTGCTTATTTTGAGGGACTAAATTAGTTATGATTTAGCATTTCTATAACATGTTTTATGCTTGATTATATAATTTTTCCCCTTACATTTAGTTCATTGTCATGTATATGTTGATTTTAAGGAAAGATCATAGATTTGGGTATAACTTTCTTCATAATTGTCTGATTGAAATTATTTTAGAGTCATTTAAAAGCTAACTCAAAGTATTACAATTTTGTAGAAGAATTGGAGCAAAATCGGTGCCAAGGATAAAGTAAAAGCCAATGTCAAACTTGTGATAAAACCGTACCTAAGAACTTTTGCAATAAAACCGTACTATATCATATTAAATTAAAATTAAAATGAACTCTCACACTATATCTATAATATTTGATAGTAAGTGGTTGTTTGGTTCTCTTTTTTTTATTTAGTTTTTTGTTGTTGTTTCTGTAACAAAAAAAGAAATAGATGCTTGCAAGTCGAGACTTGTTTCCAATTTTCATTTTTAAAAATAAGAAAATGGCAGCAAGTTTATGAAAATTAAAAATCACGTTTTCGTATATTTTTAAAACAAGATTTTTTGTTCAGAAAAACAACATTACATCTAGTTTCTCTGTGCCATCTTTTTTGTTTTCAGCATATCCTACGTCTTCTGTCTCTAGATATACCCTTTTCCTGTTTGTTTTCATATTTTTTTGACTCATTTGCTTTTAAGTTATTCCTATTACTTGCCTTCCAAGATTTCTCTGCAACTAGAAATCAACAAAAAAACCTATATGCAAGGAAAAAACCTACCACCTTCACCGCCTTCTCTTATGATCATCTTCATCTCCTAAAACAACCATTTAACCAAATCATTTAAAGAATCTCACAATTAATGAAGCGTAATTGAAATTTTTTTAACCATAACATAATTGAAAATAAATTGGTAATTCATCAACTTTTCTTTTATTGTTGTTTTCTTTCGCTTCTCTTGTGTGCAATAAGTTACTTTGATTTAGACTTCCATTCATGTTCATGGGGTTGTTTAAGTGGCGAAGATGTAAAGAAACACCACCTCTTCCTCATCCCTAGTTTTACTGGCCTCATGTAATTTCTTTACAAATTCCTTCGTCTCCTTATTGTTAGTGGAGTCCAACTTTCACAAGGCCTCTCTTTTGCATTCTCCATCATTAAATATATTTGCTATAACCAAGACTTTGTCACTTCCAAGTCCACTTCTCCTCATCTTTGGCTCAGTTTTGATGGTTTGATCCTTACAAGCTCTTATCTTTTGATCATGATTCTGACTACTAGTTCTAGTGTTGGTGGTTATAGCGATGAAGATGATGATGGTGATGCAAGTTCTAGTTCAACAACTTCTCAGTGGCGCGTTAGGAAAATATCGCGTTCTCACTATTGGTTCCGATTATGTTCTTACTTAGGTTAATTTTATGATTTGTTCATGTCCATTCAATCATTAAACATCTGAGCTTTTGTCATCTTCTTTCTTCAATCCCCACCCAGCTGCATGCTCATCAAGCATGGTCTTAACTTTAGAAAATGCATCTTCACTAAAAGAAATGCCTCGAAAGTTGGCATTCCTCGTCTTTTGAACCCACCTGTTCTTGGGCTCAAACCTCTCAACCTTTTAAAGACCTTTGTGTGCTACAAAATTTCCAATTTTCCAACATATATCAACTTCACACCACTGCCTCTGCTTACTTCGCTTTGGAAGAAATGTATCCACAGTGTCATAAGGTATCCATAGGTAATTAAAAGCCAACCTCAATCTACGCACCAAATTGTTTTATGTTAAATCTGCATCTTCATCTACTAACTGAAATATTGTTAGGCCTAAACTCCTAAGTGGTTTCAAAAGTATGGTTTGAACCAATGACGTAGATAAGGAAGAGCAAGATGAAGAAGATGATTTGAAAGAGTAAAGTTTCGAGTTTGTACTAGGAATATGAGGAAGTGTCTCTTCGGGTATGTAATGAAGCAACATGTGACAATTTATGAGCAGTGCTTCACTACTTTCTGCATACACCAAATGTTGCACTCAAAGCTGTTCAATTAGGGACGAGAATCCATCCGTGCAGCTCAAAGTAACTACTCTAAATTCCATCGTAACATATCGTAACCTAGCAAAGTTGATCAACTTTGAGCCCAGTTCTTCGTAGGAAAGATCAATGATGGGTGGAATATAACAAAATTTTCTCCCATTCTCCTTGTCTTCTGGGGTTCGCCAATTTTCTTTATGAATTGTGAAGGCTCCACTTCAATTTAGACTTGAGTATACATGTAATCACAATAAGCAGTAAAGTTCACCTAGTATTGGAAACAACTAATAAACATATACTCACCTTAGAGATGTATATGACTTACATGTTAGTTGGCACCAAAAAGTTGCATTTGGTTTGATTATTCTGAAATATTACATTTTCATGACTTCTTTCTTTAATAGGTGTTCTATAGAAATTGATTACACCATATAGGCTTGGTGGCATATAGTATATAAACGATGTAGTTTTGTATTTTTTTAATAAAAATTTTACCTAGTTGGTATGTGTTTTCAACTTTATGTAATTTTTAGGAATCATAGTGCGTAGTAGAAGCATGAAGACCTAGATAAGTTTTAAGCATAATTATGGATATTGTTATAGAGATTGATTGGCTTTCATTTTAATTTCTCACCTCAACTCTTCTCTTATTAATTTGATACTCACTACAAGAAAAATTAGTTTCAGTAACAATTATTAATGGTTGCTAAAAATAAGAAAATGGTCGTTAAAAGTTATAGCGACCAAAATCGGGTTGGTCACAGGTGGT
>JANZLH020000157.1:56438-69554 GCA_026770325.2 Erythroxylum fimbriatum | reverse complement strand
GAATCATATTACCTACCGAAAACATAGGTATTCGGTCGGTAATGACGGTCGGCAAAGATGTATATTCTTGTAGTGAATATTACTGCTTTGTTCAATAGAATTAATAAATCTCCCTAGAATGTTAACTTATAAGAATTAGTGTTGATTTATTTACAATTTTTAAATTAAATAGAATTTAGAATTCACTTTGATTTTCACTAATATTAAATTAAATTAAATCATAACTTAGTTTGATTTTTAACAATATTAATTTTAATTGAAATACTATTTTTCTTATTATTAATAAATTTCAAACCCTAAATCCTAAAAATCTACTAAACCCTATAAACTCTAGATCCTAAAAATCTAAAACTTAAACCCTAAAATTTTAATTAATATTAATATTAATTAAAGTATCATGGTTCTTACTATTAATGAATTCTAGATCCTAAATCATTAATCCTAAACTTAAACCCTAAGTCTTAAAAAGTAAGAGCCTTATAAACAGATAATTTTGTCATAGTAAGAAGTTAGTAACTTTTGTTCTTTCTTGTACATTGGAGAGATTTTACTATATACTCTCATTTAATAATGCAAAAAAAATGATTTAAGAAATCGTAGCTCCATTAAAAATTATGTATCTTATCCTTAACAAAATTCTCTTTACATCCAAATATCCGAGAAGAAAATGGAAACTTGGACATTGGAAAAGACCAAGTTGCTCCCTAGGAGTAGTTGAGTTAGTGCAGTGAAAGGGCATGAGGTCAAAGATCCTGTATTCGATTTCCCCTATTTACGCTATCTCGATTGAGCCTGTCGTACAGAACTTGGTTAGTGCGAAGTACCCGATTGACGTAAATTACAAGCTATTGCATTAATCCAGAAGTTTATCCTATATGTATTCAAAAGGTAGTGGCTGCAGGTTTTTTCGTTTAAAAAAAAAGTCATAATTTTTGTCCTAGTAGTGTAATTAATTTATTTTGACATTGACACGATTTAAGAAAAAAAGAAAGGAATTTATATGGGAAAAACCATCGTGAAACAACCACAGTGGAGTTACAATTTTGATTTTGCTACGAGTATTATATTCATTGAAATAACATTTATATACATATCTCACCAATATTTATGCTTGACTGAGATTATATATTATAACCGAATTCGTTGTCCATCAAATCAAAGAAATGATTCCAAAAGTGTAGGTGTTTGACAAATTAAGTACCATATAAACTACGATTGCCCCTTCATGGAGGTATCAAATAATCTTTGCAGCTCTAAAAATGGTGACATCCAACATTTTCTTTGTCTTGGCTTCTCTTCTTCTGTTGGCCCCTAGTACCCTTGTGCATTCTAATGATGCTTTATGCGGCCCTATCGAGGCCAGCGACAAGGACCGTATACATACAGTTCGCTCTGAACTTGGAGTTCTTCGAAGCAGAATACTTCTTGCATGGTGCAACAGGTTACGGGCTTGACTATTTTGAGCCAGAGTTCGCACAAGGTGGTCCTCCTCCAATTGGAGCTCAGAAGGCTAATCTCGACCGTGTAACTCAGCGCATCATCGAGGAATTTGGTTACAAAGAAGTTGGTCATCTAAGGTTATCAATGTTAATGATTAAAGATATCTGTGTGCATGCTTCTTCTGTTCACTCTGTATTCTGTTGTATCTGATGCAGCACGTATCACTGAGCGTTTTCAGGGCTATTTTAAAAACATTTGGTGGATTTCCAAGACCTTTATATGACCTCAGCCGGGAAAATTTTGCCAGAGTATTCGACCAAGCAATTGGCTACAAGCTGAATCCTCCATTTGATCCTTACTACGACTCAATCCACTATCTCTTGTCGTGCTACGTGATTCCCTATGTGGGACTGGTAGGATATGTGGGCACCATTCCAAACCTAGCCAACTACACTTCCAAACCTAGCCAACTACACATCAACACGCAAGTGATAATAAAGTAATTATAATTAAAATATTTAAAAATTAATTATAATTTTTGCTACATATGTGCTTATCAACACTATTAATAAAAGGTAAAGATAGTTTTTTTTTCAATAATTTTTAATAGTTTTAAATAGTATTATAAAATTACATGAAATTTTAAGTCTAAATTAATGTAATTTTTCCTTTAAAGTTTATGTTGATAACCAAATCTTGTGACTTAGCAATGGAGTAGCAGATAGATACTGCGCAGATGATGCTCACTTAATTTAATTTTACCAATATTTATTCTAACATGTTAAATTATTATATAATTTTAATGTATAAATAAATATCAGGTAATTTAAAAATTTGTAATCACCTTAATGTCATTGTAAATTTGGTGAATTTTTGTCAAAAAAACAAATTAAGTTCGAGATAGAACCAAAATTTCATGTGAAATTTTTTAATTTTAATAATTAATCCTAAAATTAAAGTGATAAGATGAGAAATAAACACAAAGGAAGATTATAAAAGCGATATGTGCTTGGACTAGTCAAAGAGTTCATATACATATATCATATATGCCTTCCTGGTGAAGTTAAAACCTGAGCTTAAAATTTAAGGTCAGGGCGGCCATGCAAACATGAAAGGTATGTTTAATATCAAAAGGGAAGGCAAGATGGATATGGCACGCAATTCTCTCGCGAAATGGAAGTAATAAAGAAAATAAAATTTCCGTAGTTTGTGACCTGCGTTCACGGATAATGAAATATATTTTGTATTACTATAAAAAAGATGGTATAAAGAGAAATATGATAATAACTATAACTTACAAAGCTCTTAATGAATTATTTATACATTACATTTATATGTAAAAGTCGAGGAAACTTCATTTCTATAAAATCTTAAGATCGATAAACTTTTATTTGTACAGATTTCTGATTTCAATTAATTTCTTTTTCTACGGATGTTTAAGGTCAGTAAAATTCTATTTCTATCAAAAGTAAAGACATATTTCACAATGATCCACGTCAACTTGAATTCTTCAACCTGTAACTAAGAATCACTCCATGTCATACAAGCTGTTAAAGACTTCAAACTATGTGAATACTTACTAAGTCCAAACTATGCTTAAACTTTCTGCAAGTAATGGTTTTGTTAACATATCTAGTAAGTTCTTAACTATGGCTATCTTTTATTTAGAAAGCATCTTATTATCATTAACATCTCACTAAAGTTCAACATCATATCAATATAATTTAATCTTCCATGATAGGTGGGATCAATTTTTAGCCAGGTTTGGTGCACTATGAATATCATAGTAAATAACAAAGTTCTGTACGTCCATATCCAAATTATCAACAAGACCATACAATAATAAACCTTTTTTGACCACTTTTGTTAAGGAAATGTTACTTCACTTTTATTGTCGACAAAGTAACTGTTGACTGAAGTGCTTTCCAATTGACTGTACATCCAAATAGCTAGGGTCAATATAAAACATGTTAATAATCTCCTTCCCAAGAGATAGCCAACAATATAACTAGTTGAACTATTAGAATTATAAACTAAGAAAATATTGCTCATACCTCTTAGGTATCACATAATCTATTTACATCTTTCTACTGAGCTTCTCAGGATTGCTCATAAATATGCTTATCACACTAATTAAATGTGTTATATCTTGTCTTGTACATACCATAACATACATTAGATTCCTTATTGCACTAATAATGAACTTACTTTATGTAATCCATATCACTAGCTTTACCCCTTTTGATAAAAGGTATTAGTTATATAAAGACCACATATCCTCGTTTATAGCAACTAACCATTCTGATGCTTCTTTACTATCAACTCCATCTCTATAAGTCTTTGGTTCATCACCATCTATATTCTTAGCTACCGTTAAGGAATAAGCTACAAGAATAGTTTCACTAGCATCAATACAAGGAATAAGCCACAAGAATAGTTTCTCCAACATCAATACAAGCTAAAATACCTGATAAGTTTCTTAATTTCTCTTCTTGTCCTCCTTGCTACTATACTTTGTGTAGATTGTTCCTCTTGCACATTTATGGACTAATTTACCATTATCCTACTTAGAGTTTCAATTTTAAACTCTAACTTCTAGTCAACACCTTGATCCTTTTTACCTATAAGATCACCAATCTCCAACCTCTAGCCAAATATAGAAAATTCATCAAAAGTAATATCTCTATTAATCATAAACTTTAGATTTATATCTTTTCAGCACATCATAGTCTATACCCCTTAAATCCAGTAGCATACCTTAGAAATGTGCACTTTATTGCCCTAAGCTCTAGCTCACCATCATCAACATGACATAAGTAAGGCAACCAATTATTCTCAAGGTAGAATAATCGGAGGGATTACTATAACAAATCTCTTAAGGAGATTTAAATTCTATTGATGCCTTAATATACCTTCCTTCTTATGGATCCCATCAAATGACTTATCATAAAATTCTAAACTGTTATCCATTTTGAATGTTTTGACCCATCTTTTGGTATAGTTTTCAACTATTTTCTTTCACTCTATTAGCTTTCCAATCAATTTATTGAATTTGATAAAAATAACTACATCCTTTATAGGATTAAACTAGATAAGGGCCTCATAAATCAAAATGAATATAATCAAGGATACTAGTAGAAGTGTTTTTACCAAAATAAAATTTGACCATCATCTAATTGCTAAGAACACAAGACTCGTATAAATTTATCTTCCTTGTCAAATTTTCATCTAATAACCCTTTCTTACTTAATATCTCATGTCCTTGCTCACTTATGTCACTTAGTATGTAATGTCATAACTTCATACTAAGATCATTTTGCCTTGATGATTGAGATATAACCATCGATCTTATTACTGTCTTTCCCATTAAGATAGATGTCATGTTGTAATTTTTCATTTACCACGGTCAATATACCCTTTACCACCTTAAATTGCCCATCATCTTAAAAAATCTTATACCCTTAGAGTACCAACATAATCAGATTCTTCCAAAGCTTAGGAACATACCATGCATTCAATGTTTTATCAATCCCATCATGTATTTGGATTTAAACTGAACCACTACCTTTGACAACACTCTCTCCATCATTACCTAATCTGATAGTAACATTCCATTCTTTAAAAGAACATATTCAATCCTTATTAAAGGTTATATGATGAGATGAGTTATTGTTTATTACCCACTAATTTGTAGAATCATAATTTCTAACCATTAAAACTTCACAACCTTATCCATAATCTTCATTGGAACTCTTCTAGACTATAGCAATACTTAATGTTCCATCTATTTATGTTCTCTCATTTCTCTTCTTATGTTGTGGATAGTCCCTTATAAAATTCCCTTTCTCTTTATAGTTATAACATTAAACATCTTTAGCCTTCAATTTAGACCATGATTTTCTTTTATTTCCTATCATCTATGTACTTTCTGACATCTTCAAATGTTGATTTTGATATAAATGAGTTATAAGTGATCTCTTCTGACACTTACTTTCAAACTGTTTCCATAGCGAAGTAGTAGTATTCATCAACTACCTCTCTAAGACCTCATCCCCTAAACCTAACAATATTACAGCTTTTCCCTTTGATAACATATCTTTCTTCTCCAACACTCCTAAATTCTCTAGCAACTTTTATTGTCCTTCAAACACTACTATGCATCCCTATTGAAAAAAGATACCTTTATCATCACTTTTTACAAAGTAAAATCATTTGTTTTATTGAATTTCTTAATATTAAACTTGTGGAGAGACAACTATAAAAGGGTAGTTAATTGTGCAACTATTTGCATGAGGTAGGAAACCTTAAGAAGATCCGATCCATGTAATTTCTCAATTTTGACATAAGGTACATTTTTGATCTAATAGAATTATTTTGACGTATCAAGGTTTAATCGATTTGGAAACCTTTAATTAGTGAAATGACATGATCAACTAAAATTGTCCAGCGGGCTCAATTTGAAGCAAAATCGCTAATGGACCAAAAAGATGAATTTAAAAATATTGTAGATATACACTTTTATTATATAAACATGTTAATTCTGAAGATAAGAAAGACTTTGTTTTCTTATATTATATTAATATCTAAGTAGATTATTATTCTTTTTTTCATTTCATTGATTTTTATGGTAGATGTCGGATTCATATTAAAAAAAGTAAAACATCCAACAATAGTATTATATACATTTTCATTATAAAACTAAATGTCATCAGTATTGATTTTGAATATCTTATTACCGTTACTCAAGTCTAAATCTCCTGTAAGAATGATTTAGAGGATCCAAGGAACATAACAGAAGTTCTTTTAATAATTCATATAATCATGAACTAGATATTGCTTGTGAACTATAAAAGGAGGTTAAATTAAAGTGTTGCCTAATTAATTAAATAAATAAAAGATGCAAAACATTTTATTATTGGGCATTTCTTAAGAATAATGGCTAAAGGATTTAATAATACCACTTGGATCTAGGACCTAAATAACTATACCTAGGATTTGGAGGTCACCTCTTAATATATCAAATCATATATAATGTATAAATTTATTATACCAAAAAGTAAGTCAAATGATATGATCAAAGGCTTATATTCATTTTCATAATTATATATTTAATATCATGACATCTACAGTAGTCATATTAACTCTATTAAGTTATTCAATAATTTATTTTGACCATCTCCTTATTTTACTCGATCTAAATTACTCTTGTCTATGTCATCATTTACAAATTCAATAGTTTTTATAATTCATGCAAATTTGATAAATATTAATAAATCTTATCCAACAACAACAACAATAACAACAACAATACCCTGTAGAAATCTCACTGACACACGAGATCTGGGAAGGTCCAGTGGTACGCAACCGTACCCGTAACTAGTAGAGAGACTGTTTCCAAATGATGCATGTGAAGAGAAGGAGAAAAAGAAGAAGAATAAGAATATAATAATAATAATAATAATAATAATAATAACTATATCAAGCTAGGTAAAAAACTTAGGGTAATAAGCTAGATCAAAGACAAATAACCTTAATTAATTTCTTGGTTTATTGTAATATTGGAATAACTTTTATCAGGTCTATTGATACTTCTGATATGGTTAAAAAAAAGGCTAATGCTTTATCTGAATTATTTTATGAAATTGTCGAGTTCGTAAAAGCAAGAGTGTTGTGCATGTTATTACAGATAATGCAGCTAATTATATATCAGCTAGGAACTTATTACAATCAAAGTATGAGCTTATTTATTGGTCTTCATGCGCTGCTCATTGTATAAATATTATTTTAAAATATATTAGTGGTATGGACCATATTTCTAGTCTTGCTTCACCAGCATCTACAATCACAATTTTTGTGTATAATCATATCACATCTTTGTCTTAGTTAAGAAAGCAAGAAAATTGGGTTAAGATCGTACGTCAATCTTATCCACGCAAATTTGCAATATTCCAATAACCAAAACGTAACAGCCCATTGACGATTTGGATTTCTATTAAAACATAATCTCCACCTATCTTCATCAATCTATATAATAATTTTGATTTTCTTATATGTCCAATTTAAAATGTCAAAACTAAATAAGGTATATATATAATATATTCTAACAGTTTTATTAAATTTTTTAATAGATATAATGAATTAGACATCAATAAATTGACTCAACTTATTTGATTCTTTGAAAATTATAAATTTTGAATTTTAAAAATTAGATTATGAATTACGTTTGGTCTAAAGATTTAACTCTAAAAAATTTGAAAATCAAATTTAAGTTACATAAATTTAAAAGTTAAGACAAATCCAAGATTTATAAGTAAATTATAATAACTTTAACGTACAATATTGAAAGTTTAACATTTATTATAAATTAATTTAGTAATCATATAATAATGTTATTTATTTTTTATAAAAGTTATATTTTTATTATTTATTTAATTTCAATTTTATTATCAATTATAAATAACACTTTGACTTTGGTCAAACACAACACAATTGGTCTTCTTCTCTTTTCCACATTAACGCGTAGAATTATAGGACCTAACAACCATAGTAAGATGCGGATAATCAATTCCAGACGCATCATGCAATAAACAAAATAGGTTGCTACTTTTGTTAAAGATGTTGAACTCGATATTCCCAATCAAAAACAACTAGTCGCGGGAGACCTTAATGTACGCCCCGCTTTCCGACAATTCTTATTGTATCAGAAGAACCAATATCTAACTGAATTTTCCATATTTATTGTTAAATTTATCAGAACCATCTGATCTTGTGAATTCTCGTCCGAAAGTTCGACGTGAATAAGTCTATTAATTGACTAGCTTTCATGCTGTGGCTGTGGATGCATTCCCACCGTTGCAGAATGCAGTAGTAAAGTTGCAGAGAACTGAACAAATTTGCAGTTCAGAAGACAAAATTGCTGTAGCGACCTCTATGTTATACGAATGTAGCTAATTAAACTCTGAGATATAAAATGTTACTCTATTAACCTTATGTTTTTAATTTTGCTGCAAAAAAAACCCTTAGTCATGTGTTGTTAAGAGGCTGTGAGTTACTAAAATTTCAACCCAGAATATTAAGGCAATAAATTTCCTTTTAAATTACCAGATCTAACATTATTGTCACGAGTGTTCAGTTTTCTCTGCTCGTATTCATGGACCACACAACGCCTACAAAACAGAAAAAACAAATCGTAAGTGGTAATTGAGACCATTCCTGACTTTTGAAACAAAGCTTCACCTGCCCACCCTTGGTTGGTGTTCAGCTCGGCTTCCACTAAGAACATGTACTGTATATCTTCACTGATTGACTTGAGTTATTCAATGAAAACATAAGAAAGGAGATGGAACGGGGGCTTTATCCTGGACACAATGATATATGGACCAAAAGCTTCCCAGAAAATGCTTGTCCAAGCACTTAGGTGCACTACGTTTTCCCAACCCAGGATTCAATCATTTAGGTAATGTAATGTAATTTTGGCGAAAGGGATTGATACATAGGAAATTATATCTTATGTATAGGCAAAAAAAGATGACATCATTTTTATTATGTAAGAGAAAATATATATTTTTTTTCATTGTTTTTTACCCATCAAATGACTAAGTTGAGTTAAACAAGCAAAAAATATTTTGGATACAACATTTCTTGCGTCCTTTTGTCAATAATTGAAAAAAAAGAAGCCAACCACCTGTTTGTTTCTTCTATGTTAGTAATCTGAAAAACAATCAAAGTCACATTTTCAGTCCTCAGGATTTCTGTTTCTTTCCATAAACGACTTTTGTTGTGTTAGGTCCTTCATTTCCTTATTAAATAAATGCCATATAAGTCTTTTGGTATATTAAAGTCCGTCATTTCCTTGTCAAATAAATAATAAGTAATCGTTAATTTTTGTCTCCTTTGGAGTGTAAGTTTTTCTTTCTTGATATTCAAACATCAAATACATAAATCATACATATATATCTTGAATATAATAATAACCATATAGATGAAGCGAATAAATCACTACCTTGAGCGGAATTTGTCATGATATAGAGAGAAAGCTTTCAATGATCACAAACTGGTTTCTCTCTCTTAACCCTCTTTCTGTACAATAGCTTGATGGAAAACCCAATACATAAATACCTACGTTCTGTATTTGTTTTGCCTGTACTTAATTAGAATGGAGAGAGGACAAGTTTATATACAGTTTCTTGTTAACATTAAATCTTGTACGTCCTTCAAGTAACAAATTAACAGTCAATATTTAATATACTATTAAATCAAGAAAATCCTAAACCAAGTTTAATATGGGCTAATAGAAAATATGGATCATAACATCAAGCCATATATTTCTTACATTCTCCCACTTGGTTGGATGTTTCATCATTACATTTAATAGTATAACATAAGTGATAGTTGTGCATTAGTATGTATTTTTTTTTAGTATTTGGTATGTGTTTCTTACATGATAGGTTAGTATTATTGTGTTTTAGGACTTGATTTGTGTGTTTTTGTTTAGTTTGATCTTCATGGTTGTTCTTTTGTGTTTCTTTGATATTAGTTTAGGGTAGGAATTGATCATTTTGCTGTAGGAATGAAGGGTGAACACCTTTGTGATTGAGCTAAGGACCAAAAAAGAGAAGAGAAGTGGAGATACTGAAAACAAGAACCCACGACCGTGGAAAAGGACATATTTTCTACGTTCGTGGGAAATCTATGGAGAAAGTTTTTGATAAGTTAATTCCCTCGTGGGAAATCTATGAGTTCGTGGGAAATCATGGAAGCACAAGTATAATTCCCTCGTGGGAACTGGAAGTTGAAGAGACAAGTTGATTTCATGTATTCTTTTTAGGTTTTTGTGACTTTATAAGAGATAGAATCCCGAGAGCCACCAGAGGGTTGTGGAAATTGCTTCCTGAAGCTAAAAGACATATTAAGAACCTAGAGATAGGGAGAGATTCAAGGTTTCATTCCCGATTAGGCAAAGAACACCCCATCATCCAGATTTGGCAAAGAAGAGGAGGAGCTGCCCCCGCAAGTCTTATTTCAATTTCTTTCTCTTTTAGCATGTTTATCATGGATTATTTAATTGTTAGGGATATTATGAATATTATGATTGGCTAAAACAATTTTTAGGGTTTGCTATTGAACTTTTTGTGAACCTTTGGTTATTGATTTAATGATATACATGTTTGTGTTATTTATTGTGCTTAAATCTTGCAATAAAACGAGAGAATGAGCTTGGTAATCTATGTTAATTGTACAACGAGAGTTGTTGATTAATAGACCTATAAATAACAAGTTATTGATTTATTAGGAAGAGATTTCAATAGATCAATACACTGCCTATAGGGTAGCTTCATATCTAATTGAATGTTTAGGAAAGGCTTTGCACATCGAGAGATCCCAAAGTTAATTCTAATTTATTTGACTAATGACATTTAGTTACACCTTGAGAGAGGGTAGCTAGAATTTTAAGAAATTTTGGGCTAAGCATAAATTGAATCAATTAATCAGAAGGGAGCAAATAGAGATAATGACAAGTTCTAATGTTTAATATTGATTTTCTTCAAGTCTTAGTTTACGATTATGGTTTGGGTTGCATCGTTCCCTATTACTTTTAATTTGTCTTTATTTTACTTATCTTTTTAGATTTGATTGAAACGATTTTTAAACAAAGAGTAACCTGAATTAGGTGGTACCTAAGCACAATCCTCGTGGGATTGATATCTGCTTTCAACTATAAGTACGACCTATATACTTGCGGTTTTAAGTATAAGACTAGTAGTGTGTTTGGCATTCAACAAGTTTTTAGCGCCGTTGCCGGGGAATGATCATTTATCATCTTGTTTAGTTTGGGTTTCTTTTATTTAAGAGTTTTTGATACTTTTTCTTATGTCTTTGCAAGTGCATGAACACAAGGAACACGGGAAGGAATACTGAATTTCATGACGAAGAGTTAGTAGATATCACAAGGCATAACAACAGTTGAGAAGAACAAAGTGCCAAGACATTATACAAAGAAATATGGCAGAAGAAGGAGAACAAAGAGGGGCCGAAAGGACATTGATGGACTTTATGAGACTAGGATTTAGTCCTCAAGGAGTTGCGAGGCTAGTGATTTAAGCTAACAATTTCGAGATCAAGCTGGCACTCCTCAACATTCTTTAGAGTAGTGTGTAGTTCTATGGGTTATCTAATGAATATCCCAACACCTATCTCGTCAATTTTTTGGAGATATGCGACACTTTCCTATTTAATGGGATGTCTAATGATGCCGTGAGGTTGTGAATATTTTCTTTCACTTTGAGAGCTCGGCGAAGGCATGGTACAATTCACTTAGCTCAGGGTAGATTACTACTTGGGAACAGCTAGTCAGGCATTTCTCGCCAAAACTTTCCATTGGCCAAGACAATAAGGATCATTAAGGAAATAACAAATTTTCAACAAAGCAATGGGGAGTCTTTATATGAAGCTTGGGAGAGGTTTAAATAACTACAAAGAAGTTATTCCCACCATAACCTTCTGAGGGAATTCCTCATGCAACCATTCTACAATGGTGTAAATCAGAGCACAAGAGAGACCGTAGATGCAGCTACGTGAGGATCATTGATGAGGAAAACTATCGATGCAGCGCATGACCTTTCGGAAGAGTTGGCAAGTGGCAGTTGTATGTGGTCAAGTGAGAAGAGCAGACAGGGGCAAAAGGAGCAAAAAAATACGATCCCAATCAACTCATTACTGCTTTGCAAGCACAGATCACAACGTTCACTAAGTAGTTGAGAAACATGCAAGGAGCATCTTCATCTACAGCCAAAGCTATGCAGTCACAGAGTGAGTTATGCAAGCAAGATAACCATTATACAACATAATGCTGTTTGTTGGGAACTAGTAGCACTAATCAGGCAAGTTACTTGGGTCAATCATAATAAGGTAACAATCCGTACTCGAATACTTATAATCCGGGGTGGAAAAATCACTTTCTTGGAGTATTAACAATTCAGGTGGTCAAGCAAGACTGCAAAGACCTCCAGGATTTTAGTGAGACTGACTTGGATCTTCAGAGAACAAAATGGACAGGTTGATGGATGTTTTGGGGTCCAGAATGCCAAATAAAAAAGAGAACCAAAAGAGAATGTTTTCGAGCCAGGAGGAAAATCAAAAGAGGATGGAGGCAAAGTTTGATCAAATAGTGAAGAGCCATGCCTCATCCATCCATAACTTGGAGGTACAGTTAGGTCAACTTACCAATGTTATGTCTTCTAGAAGTGCAAGTAGCTTACCAAGCAATACCGAGGCCAGCCCTAGGGGACAATTGAAGGCTATCACACTTCAAGGTGGTAAGCAAATGGAAAAAAGGTGTGAAAAAGGATAGGCAAGAAAAGGGAAGAGGCAAGGAGATTTAAGAAGAGAAAGAAGAAGAGAGGTCTTATGTGCCACCACCACTATAGAAGCCCAAACAGCCATATCCATAAAGGGTAAAACAATATCAAGTGGACATTCAATTTTCCAAGTTTTTGAAGAGGCTGAAGAGGCCTCAAACCAACCTGTTATTAGTGGAAGCTTTGGAGTGCTTGCCCAAGTATGCGATGTAAGTGATCTAGAAGGGGGGGTTGAATAGATTCTTAATCTTTTTGTAATTTTCTACAATAAAATCAGAAGTTAAAACACACAAAAATAATTTAAATAAATTTAAATAAG
>JANZLH020000156.1:7211372-7229361 GCA_026770325.2 Erythroxylum fimbriatum | reverse complement strand
ATTAAAGGTTAATTTTGGAAGTAAAATTATAAACATGCATACAAAGTCAAAAATGACACTTATTTTGAATAATTAAAATGTATCTAAAACGACATTTTAATGATAAGAAATGCTCTTAGGTGCATGCATGATTAATGATAAGAAATTCAAATAGGATATGCATGATATGGTATTGTTTAAGTGTGTGCTTATTGTCAATGACAATAATTGTGAATTATTGCTTGAAAATTAGGCATTGAAGGAGGAGATCAATGACTTCGAAAGAGTTCTTGTCTAGATTCATTGTGAGTATTGAAAAAATGATATGTAAATTAGTACCTGAGCTTTTTGAAAATTATTTATTTACTTGATATTCACTTTGAGTATACTCTTTGCCTATACAATATAATTTTTTAAAAGGCCCAAAGGGAAGTTATTTATTTTTCCTTTTTATACTTATAAATTTATATAGCATATATATAATTTAATTTTAAAAAGAGAAAAATGATATTGATACTTTATCATTTATAACTATGAATTAAGGGGAACATACAATATATATTGTTTTAATATTAGGAGGCTTACTTAATATCTTTTATTTTCTATAATATTACTAAATATTATGTTATTATCAAAAAGAGGAAGATTGTTAGAACAGGAAGTGTTCTAAGCTATGGTTTCGATGATGATAAAATATATTACTACTAATGTTTTATACATTATGATATTAGTAAGTTAATATGTAAAAGATGAAAATTAATAGAAGGGTAAAGTGAGCAAATGATATCTAATTGAGTCATTTAAGTAATTAAAGGATAAAGAAAACGAGTAAAGTTTAGGGCATAAATTAAGATTACCCCCTCAAAATTTTATAGCTTCGACTCCTTTAACAATCACTAATGAATATTTTTTCACATCACACCCACGGACGGAGCCACAGTGGGGGCATTTGCCCCTACTGGCTCCAAAAAATTTTACCTAAAAAAAGTATTTTTTAAAATTTTTAACTTATAAAAAATTAAAATTTTGCTATCATTAAAATTTTGCCCCAACTAAATTTTTTTTTGTTACCTACAGTAAAATTTTACCCTCACTTAAAAAAAATTCTGGATCCGTCGTGATCACACCCATTATCTCAACTGTTGGATAACAAGAATCCATTGAAACAAATAGTTCACAGGAGACAATCAAGTTGACACACATCCATTTGATGCTATAGATTCTTCCAATCAATGAAACTTGTGGAGATCATTTGACACGTTATGCAGTTTTTGATGATGTTCTTTTTATCGAACTCTTCTTTTTGATGTCATGATCTTATTTCTAAACTTAAATTGTTCACTTCTCCGCCATCTTGTGTTTGAGAGGAGATGATAATGATAATGATAATATAAATTCTAATCAATATAAATATATTTAGGCACTAATTAGGTTCTTCCTTATTTAAGTTTAGTTTATTCTCTAATTAGGTTCTTCCTTATTTAAATTTCTCCTTAATTAGTCTAATGCTTTTGTGTATAAATAAGTCAATTCCCTTCATTATAATACATATATGAAATAATTCATTCTTTACTAGTTTCAATTTTTTTAGTCCTTAAAAAATTCCAAAATTTTGTTTCTACAAGCTCTACAATTCCAAATTTCATTTTTGTCAATCAAAATGAATACATTAATTAAAGGGTTAATTATAAAAAATTATGAATTTCACTTAATTTTGCAATACGAGTCCAATTTTTAAAAAGTGGTATTAAAATACTCAATTCTTTAATTTTTTACAAAATAACCTACCATTAGACTATTTATTAGCGGAGATTACTTGACTAGCCGTGTCAATTAGTATTTTTTGTCACATTGGTAAGACATGTATTATTAATTATCACATGTGAAATTAATATTTTAGAAAAAAGGTAGAAGATATCAATTATCCCCAAATTTTTTTAACAAATCTAATTTAGTCTCTACCATTATCTATAGTATGATATTACACCTTAACGTTTTCAAGATAGCACGAGCAACCTAAATCTTAATTGAGTTAAGTTTTTGGTAGCTTTTAGTCTATGAGTCATAAATTTAGCCTATGCCATGTCATAACTGGGCAATTTGGGCCTACTAATGTAATTTTAAAATTGATTTCTTTAAATTGGAGGTTTTTCATTTTTATTGTTTAGGATATAATGAGATGTAATATGAAATCTTCCTCTTCTGTCTCATTTCATTCTATTTTATTGTAAACCTTTTTTTTTAACGAAACCATTTAATAATATTATATTTCATTTTATTTTATTAATAAACCTGATTGCCTAAACTCTCCTCTTATTTATCAAAATCTTTGACGTGGCAACGAAGACTTCTAATAAATAACTCTCGCCATTGTCACTGCCATCTTCCGCTCACCTCAGATTGGACATTCTCAACCGGCATAACACAGCAAACATAATTGTCATCTGGGACGTACAATTCCAATTATCCAGAAGATGCAGAATGTTCTCTACCCAGTGTTTCCTGAGCTTAGACGTTCCTCCGCCTTCATATCGAGTTAAATTGCAGAAAATTAATTTCGCGAACCACTTTCCAAAACATGTATTGGCTGATTTCATTATTTTCTGGTTCTGTCTGATTTTGATGGAGCTGGACGTTACTGCTTGGATCCATGAGATTGGTTGACTTTGACTTAGAGATACCTGCAAAATAATAAGGCATACTGGGGATTGACCGCCGGTAGACCCCTCCGATGCTCAAATTAGTTTTTTTGTGAAAGTTTTGATGGCTAGGAATAAAGAATACTAGAGTTCTCGAAAGTCGTATTTTTTCATGATGAGGTAATAAACTTATGTATGAAAAATACTTGCTAGGTTTAGGTCTTCCCTTATGAGTAGGAAGTCACCATTTAAGAATGGACCGCTTATGCCTGAGCCTGAACCTGAAACTAGCACGACCGACCTAACTACTTTCCAATAAGTAATAACTGTATTCATTTGAGCATACCTCAAATTTGAGCATCTCATTTTCCTTAACAAGAGTTGTGATTATAGAGAATTGAATCATAAGAAGCTTTGAGAAGATCATGGTTTTGTTTTTTTTCAAGTTGCTTTATCTTCTATCGAGCCTTTCTGATCTAGAATCACAAATCCAGTTGCCTAGGTTACAATACTAGCTTCTTATCCAAGTGAGTTTTACAAACCAATTAGTCAAAAGCGAGCATAAAGTATATTTGAAAGGGGACTCATTCATCTTTAACTAAAGGTTAGAAATTTGATTTTTGATATTGAGTATGGAGCAGTGTTAAATCTTTAGATCAGCTATTCTATTTTATGAGGTGCCTACAAATCAACGAGGGAATTAATCACTGAATTTACCCATGAATTCTCTGGTCTAGATTAAAAAAAAAAAATCAAAAAGTTGGTACATTTAAAACACAATATTTATTATTCACCGTCAGGTTCTGAAAAATATATTTTTAACAGACTATGACTGAGAAGTGAATTTAAGTAATTACAAGAGTCATCTGAAATGCTTCCAAGTCATACAGACCTTTACGCTCAGGGGCAATCCAATCAGTCTACTTCCTGGTTTTGGTCATAATCCTAATCCAACGGCCTTTATTAACTAATATGTGTTTTCAGTAAAAAAATGCTGAGATTAGCAAAATAATTAATATAAATAAACCCAACCAACCAAGGACTTGTTAACTAATACACATTTAATCATTCAACCCCTGTGCCAAAAGCTTCTCTCTTTTGTTCTCTCAAACGAACACCATTTCTTCTCTTGTCGGATCAGAGAAGCTAGAGAGGGAGAGGGAGAGAGGGAGAGAGGGAGAGAGAGTCCTTGTGCCACCACCTGACGACGATCAGACCAACCACCGCCGACAAGAAGATGGTCGAAACGCGACGGAGCTCCTCTTCAAACAAGCGCCATCTTGCCTTTCCCTCGTCCCCCGACTCCTCTCCTCCAAACTCCTCTAAACGATCCAAGGTGCGTTCTTTATGTTTGTGTTTCTAGTTGTTTTTGGGTTTTCGAATTTGGTGTTTGTTCTTGGGGTCTTTTTGGGTCTGATTGTGGGTTTTCATTCTTGATTGAACCCTAGATGGGGACGGTGGAGACGGCGGAAACGACGTCGGCCGATGAGGTGGCGGTGCCTCCGGTGGAAATTATTAGTCCGGCGAAGGAATCTGGGTCTGTACCTTTAGACCATGAACTGGAGTCCTCTGATCTGCAAGCTACTGTTGTTGCAAATCCTGTTCTTGCTGACGTGGAGAAACCTCCGGTAGCCGGCGAAGCCGGAGACGAGGACTTGGTGGCTCCTCAGTCGTTAGGTGCGATCTTGGACTATTTCTTTGTTGCATGCAGTGGTTTTGATATGAAAGTTTGTTTCTTTTTTACTTTCTTTTGTGTTTTGTGTTAAATGTTTGAAATTTGTGAATTTATCTGGGTTTTTTGGGAATCGGCCATTCATCGGTTTTAGTTGAAGATGCTGTGAATGGGGAGAAAGCTAAAGTGGCGGGTGTGGCTTCCAGTCGATTTAAAAAGCGGTCAATCAAGACTGTGAAATTGAATGGCAAGGCTGCATGGGGCAAGCTACTTTCCCAGTGCTCTCAGGTGGGTCGATGTTTAATCTTCCTTTTTTTTTTTTTCCCTTCCCCCTCCTCAGTGCTTTGCTCGGCTTGTGATGATCCTTATATATGTTTGAGGAGTGATTTAGCTCTTTTTATGGACGGTAATAGTTCTGAGTTTCTGACTGTAGTAAGTGCCATTTACTTTTTGGACAAGTTGATAAGAAGTGTTTAAACTGCATTTATCTTGCTACATGTGTTTTCTACCCTGCTGCACACGATGGTTTGGAAAAGTTATTCTTGTTGCGTTTGTTTGAATATTGTAGAATTTAGATTTAAGTGGGAGACTGATTGATTTGTCTTGCTCACAGGTTATTGGTTTCTTAAGTTTATGTTATGGATTCTTTATTGGCTGTGGCAAAGTAAATATATTGTAAATGTTCTTAGAGAATTCTTAACTGAATCACATAGATTCATTAGTGCTTGTTTGTCCATTTATGGAAGTAAGTTTCTATGGTTCACCTGTTGTGGTTCATGCTTGGGGTTCTTTTGAAGAATTTGGTTATTGGAGACAATCAGATAGCGTTACAACATTGCCAGTTTTATTCCTTCTCTTTCTGTCATTGAGTTTAAATGCCCCCTTGAGAGTTTGTTTTCATTGCCAGAATTTTGTGGTGCTGGTCAAAGTTGCCTTATTTTGACTACAACCAGCAGAATTTGGAATTTCAGGGGGTTGTACTAGGAAACACACATGAGATAGAATCCTTGTCTTATTGTGGGAATGTGAGATGGCATCTTCTTTTCGTGATCGGGGTGACACTTCGTGCAGGTTAAATTGAGACATGATATTCTGGATATTCTTACAATATGGAGAGTTGCTGGGGAGGTGCTTGGTCTTGGACTCTTGTGTCACCTTTTAAGTGCTTCTAGTGAGATCTCCTTGATGTCTGGATGATGAGCAGTCTGAAGTATTGATGGAAAATTGTAATTAAGCCTTTGTTGTGAGGCTTCAACTGCTGTCTAGTCAGGTCAATTCATGTTTCCTAGGGAAGAGTGGGTAACGGTTTTCAAAGGGGGATGAATGAATACTTTGCGTGCTTGCATTTTACAGTTTCCTGTTTCATTACTGTGTTATGAGGTTAGTGATCATCATAATTTTGAGGTTAACTTATGTGTGTGTTGATCTTGATATTATAATGTTATTCCTCTTGATAGCACATGGTATATCTTTGTCCAGTGCCATTATTCTGGCCTTATTAATCATTTTGGAGGAGGGTACGACGTATGGTAGTTTTGTTTTAGAAATATAAATATAATTATAACCATGATCTTTGGAATATTTGCCTGAAGCCAAATGTACATCTTTTTTCTTGTTAGATTTAACCTGGTTGAATACTTTCATTCATTGTTCCTTGTTTCTGAGCCTTGGCATGGATGAAGTTTTGAGATTCATGTTTTATGGGCAAAATATATATGTTGATGGTTTTTCTATTTGAACTAAAATATTGATAATTGCTGTTTCTTTTTATGTCTTGCACCACAGAACCCTCACCTGCTCATGTGTGGCACACTTTTCACTGTTGGCCAAAGTCGTCAATGCAATTTATGGCTTAATGATCCAGCCATTAGCAGCATTTTATGTAAATTGAGACATATTGAGGTATCTGCTTGGTTGATTTACTATAAAATTTCTCGTCGTTGATTTATTAAGTTGAATAACCAAAGTCACCTCCTTGATTGTGATTGTTTTTGAATATGGTTGGTAATGATGATTTTTACCTTTCCCTTGTCAACATGTGCAGCGTGGAGGTGCATCTGTGGCCTTTTTGGAAATCACTGGCGGCAAAGGATCAGTTCAAGTGAATGGTAAAGCTTACCACAAGAATGCAAGTTTAATACTGACTGGAGGTGATGAGGTGGTGTTTAGCACTTGTGGAAATCATGCTTATGTATCCTTCTTGCTCTGTTCCTAATTTATCTTGTACACCTTTTTTCTTTTTGGTGGTAAGATCTAAAAAAAGTGGACTTTCACTTCCTTTTGTTCCATTTGTTGTTGCTTTAAATCTCACATAGGCCAATAAGTTCCTTAATGGGATACTAGATTTTTCAGCAGCTCACCAACGATAACTTAGGTGCTCCAGGTGTTCCATTTGCAAGCATCTTAGAAGCCCAAGGTGCTCCTAGAAAAAGGATGTACACTAAGACAATATCTGGTGATTGCTCAGCATATGCAGGAGCATCAATACTAGCTTCTTTGTCTAATCTTCAAAAAGATTTAACCCTTCTTCCACCACCTGCCAAAACTGTTGATTCTGTACAGCAGAATGCTGAAGTTCCTGCTGCTGGTGGCCCATCTGATGGTCATGTTTCAGAAGTTGACATGAAAGATAACAGCAGTAACAATGAGCCTGCTGATGTTTCTTTAAGGGAGAAAACTGTTCCATCAGATGCTACAATTGAAAATGGGGCTCCTGGTGACGTTAGATTTGATGCTTCTGTGGATGCTGGACCTGGAAAGATCCACATATCTGCCAATGAACTAAGACCTCTCTTGCGAATTCTTGCTGGTTCATCTTCTGAGATTGATTTAAGCAGCAGCATTTCTAAAATACTCAATGAGCAAAGAGACATAAGAGAACTCATCAAGGATCTTGATCCTCCAGCAATTTTGATATCTACTAGACGCCAAGCATACAAAGAAAGTTTACATAAAGAAATTCTAATTCCTGAGAACATTGATGTTTCATTTGAAAGTTTTCCGTATTATTTAAGGTGCAAACTTGCAAGAAATTTTAAATTTTGTGTTATCATCTCCTTTATTTTTTATTCATTTTGCTCTGCTTTGGATTTCTTTATAATTTACTGGTATGGGACTTCTGCAGTGATACAACAAAGGAAGTTTTGAAAGCTGCTGCTTTTGTTCATTTAAAATGTAATAACAAAGTTGCAAAGTTCGCTGGTGATCTTCCTTCTTTGTCTCCTCGCATATTACTTTCTGGTCCTGCAGGTATCCATACTCCTTTGTCAATATGATTCTTAATATCTTTTTCATGTTCTGTATCCCGTTCCTACTAGTACCCATATCTTCCTATTCTATGGGGATTTGTTTGACAGGGTCAGAAATCTATCAGGAGACTCTGGCAAAGGCTCTTGCAAAAGATGTTGGTGCTAGACTCTTAGTTGTTGATTCTCTTGTGTTGCCTGGTGTAAGTTTCACTTGTTTTGTGCAAGTTTTTCTACACAATTTGCACCTACTTTGGCTTTCTGGTTTTATCTAGGTCTTCTAGATTCTTCTATCTTGGCTTGATTATATTTTGCAGGGTTCAACACCTAGAGAAACTGATTCTGTTAAAGAAAGTTCCAGGGCTGAAAGGACATCTGCATTTAGCAGACGAGCTGCACAGGCAGTTTTACACCATAAGAAACCTACTTCCAGTGTTGAAGCAGACATTACTGGTAGCTCGACATTGAACTCTCAGGTTTTTCCAAAGCAGGAAGCCTCTACTGCATCGTCCAAAGCTTACACTTTTAAAACAGGCATGGCACATTTCAATTTGGCAACACCACCCCACCCCACCACCCCCTTTTTTTCCCCATTCTGTGGTGTCACTGGTAACTTCTACTGAATAGCTGAATGGGTTTTAAATTGCAAATTTTGCAGGTGATAGGGTAAAGTTTGTGGGTACTGCAAAACCACCGCCTGGGCTTTACCCTTTAAGGTTTCTTCCCTTCTTGATTGATAAATTAGCTTTTATGAAACTACTTTAGCTATACCTATTGGGATTAGATCTGAACTTAAGTGGTCTTTCAAAACATGTTTGTTTTGACTAAATTGTAGTTTATATTATATATGCAATGAATTCACGTGGCATACATCATTTTTTCCATTTAGCTACTAAAATTTTGCCAATATTTTCTATGCAAATTCACGATGCTTATGATTTTCTTGTAATACAATTTTTCTTGTCTAAGAAGGGGGCCTACAGTCGGTTTTTGTGGTAAGGTAGTCCTTGCTTTTGAAGGAAATGGAGCCTCAAAAGTTGGGGTTAGGTTTGATAAATCCATCCCTGAAGGCACTGATCTGGGTGGTCTTTGTGAGGAGGATCATGGTTTCTTCTGTGCTGGTAACTGCTTTCTTATTCTTTCTGTGCTGTATACTTGCATTTAGTTTGTTTATATAATCGAATTGGAAATTTTACTTTCTTATTGTACAGCTAGTTCACTCCAGTTAGATAATTCGGGAGTTGAGGATGATAGGCTTGCTATCAGTGAAATATTTGAGGTACTTGTTCCTTCAAAAGAACTAACCTCAGCTTCTGCATTATTTTTTTAATGGCTGATGCTAAGTTGGAGCATTCTGTTGTTTACAGGTTGTTTCAATTGAAAGTAAGAGCACTCCTTTGGTATTGTTTCTCAAAGATATCGAGAAGTCCGTGGTGGGGAATCAAGATGCCTATTCTGGTTTAAAGAGTAAAATTGAAACTTTACCAGACAGGGTAATTGTGATTGGCTCACACACCCAGATGGATAATCGCAAGGAAAAGGTAATCTGTTACAACGCCTTGTTGTTAGTGACTAGACTTATTTAGGAGAATATGCTTACATGTTTGATGACCTTCCGGTGTTCTTCAGTCACATCCTGGTGGTCTTTTGTTTACAAAGTTCGGAAGTAACCAGACTGCCTTGCTTGACTTGACTTTCCCGGTATGTTAAAGCTTTGGAATTGTTTTATATTCCCCCGTCCCTACATGTTTAACAGTTCTTTGCTTTGAACCTCAATTTCCATTTGATTTGTGGTTCCATGCATGTTGATTTGAGTATAATAGGAAAGTTGTGTTTACATCTATAAAAGCTCAACCTTATAATTGTTTGAGCATCTTCTGGTCCATTATATTTTGCATTTGGATATGAGTGCAATAATTTGGTTCGAACATTTATTATTTGAATTGGAGTGGGGTTGAATTCATGATTGGAAATGGGGTGATATTGACTTGAACTAGTATTCTCCTATGAAGATATCTTCACACTTCATGATGGCACTATGAATGGTATAAAAATCAAGTTCATGAATCCACAAGTGTGTGTTGATTTGAGAGGCTGTCAAGGTATGAAATTGGTCATGCACTTAAAGCTGCAATATAGTTTGGTTATCAAATTTGAGACTTTGTGTTGAATTGAATTTGATTTTTTTTTTCTGTAAATGAGATCTTAGTCCTGATATTTCCACTGTTGCTGATGGTTTTATTGTCTCTTGAATATTTGTAGTAAGCGATTTTTATTATATAGTTCCCTTTTCAATAATATACGCTTGAACAAATATTAATGAGCAAATGAGAAAACTTTTGGTGTTAAATCTCTTTGTTGTTACTGGTTAACAATAGAAATGATCATATTACTTTTTAGGATAACTTTGGTAGAATGAGTGACAAGAGCAAAGAGACATCCAAAACAACAAAGCAGCTGTCTCGGCTTTTCCCGAACAAAGTGACAATACACCTACCTCAGGTATGACCGGCATTCTTGTGGAAATCGTTTACAGCTATTATCTTTCATTAAATATCTTAACTTTTACTTTGAAGAAACTTCACAGGATGAAGCTTTGCTTTTGGACTGGAAACAACAGTTGGAGCGTGACGTTGAAACTCTGAAGGCCCAAGCAAATCATGTTAGCGTTCTTTCAGTAAGTATAATTTTGTTGTATTATCGTCTGGAAAGGTGATGGTTTGTTTGTTTTAAAAAATGCTACCTTATGGAAGTATTTAATGACAACACATCTCACAAATACAGGTGCTGGGTCGTGTTGGCTTAGTCTGCCCTGACCTTGAAACTCTGTGCATCAAGGATCAAGCACTTACTACTGAAAGTTGATATTCCTGAACTTCACTCTCCCTTCCTTCAAAATGTCCACTGTTTTCTGGTAATTGTTATGGACTTTTAAGAACTATCATGATTATCTGCTATTGTTTTTCTTTTTGAATAGATGTTGAGAAAGTAGTGGGATGGGCTTTGAGCCACCATTTCATGCATTGTTCTGAAACTTCCATCAGGGATGCTAAACTTGTGATGTCTAATGACAGGTTAGTCATTTCCACTGTCATCAAAAGCGTGTTAGTTTTAGGTTTCTTTCCTTGATATTGTTTTCTTTGTCCATTTTGCAGCATTAAGTATGGTCTGAGCATTCTACAGGGTATACAAAGTGAAAGTAAGAGCTCGAAGAAATTGCTCAAGGTAAAGTTGGTTCCCTGTATCTAGGGAATTATCAGACTTTGATATATGAAACCATGTTTCCTGTTGGATTCTTATTAAATATGTAGTGAATTTAAGTCTACAACATTGCAGGATGTCGTCACTGAGAATGAATTTGAGAAGAAACTACTGGCAGATGTAATTCCACCAAACGAGATAGGAGTTACCTTTGATGACATAGGTGCATTAGAAACTGTGAAGGATACCTTGAAGGAACTTGTGATGCTTCCTCTTCAAAGGCCTGAATTGTTTTGCAAAGGGCAACTAACTAAGGTGAGACTTCCCTTTCTTTACTTACTAATTTTCTTGACAATGTGTTTGTATAACTTTATTGTTTTTAACAGCCTTGCAAGGGAATATTACTCTTTGGGCCTCCTGGAACGGGAAAAACGATGCTTGCCAAAGCGGTTGCAACTGAGGCTGGTGCAAACTTTATAAACGTCTCTATGTCTAGCATTACTTCAAAGGTACGTATTTCCTTAATCGTGGTGCTTCCTTGATGTTTGAGCTTTCAGCTGAAAGTTAATCTACCTTTTTTATTTTTTTGTAGTGGTTTGGTGAAGGAGAGAAGTATGTAAAGGCAGTGTTCTCTTTGGCTAGCAAAATAGCTCCCAGTGTTATTTTTGTCGATGAGGTTGGTTTAAATATGAGCTTCTGATACTTTCTTGTTGGCTTCATATTTCCAGTGTGTTTTATTCACCGTGTTTCTGCAGGCCTTTATTCCTGGCTGTCACTTCTTTTCTTCAGGCCTTTTAAAGTTTTGTTGTTTCAATTTGCCCTAATGTGCTCTTTTCCTCAATTGCCTGTTGCTTTAGGTGGATAGCATGTTGGGAAGACGAGAAAATCCAGGAGAACATGAGGCTATGCGTAAAATGAAGAATGAGTTCATGGTGAATTGGGATGGTCTGCGTACGAAAGATAAAGAACGGGTGTTGGTCCTTGCTGCTACAAATAGGCCTTTTGACCTTGATGAGGCTGTTATAAGGAGGCTTCCACGGAGGTTTTCTATCATGATTCTGTTTTTACTCTATTTTGTCTCGCTGTACCTGGAGCAATAGCAACATAATTGACTCGTACAAATGGGATGTGCAGATTGATGGTTAACTTGCCAGATGCACAAAACAGAGAAAAGATTCTGAAGGTTATACTGGCCAAAGAAGATTTGGCAGCTGATGTTGATCTGGAAACAGTGGCAAACATGACTGATGGTTATTCTGGAAGTGATTTAAAGGTTTGATGTATTTTCTTTTATCCTCATACCTGTTCGTCTATTTTCCATTTTCAAGACTGAATTTTTATTCATGTTTTCCGCAGAATTTTTGCGTAACTGCAGCACATTGTCCCATTCGAGAGATACTGGAGAAGGAAAAGAAGGTTAATAAAAATAGTATTTAACCTCGTTTATTTTCATATAATTTGCTTGTTCTGCTCATAATGTTGAAATAGTCTCGGGCTTTAGTTTTCCTTTCAACCCGCACTATGTAGATAGATCAATTGTGTGATGTAGAAGCAGCTAAATAGAAGTTTGCATTTAAAAGGTTTCATTAGAAAAGTACAAGAGGTGTTCTGGATTCTGAAATCCAGCATAAACTCCTATTGGGATTGATTTTTGTTGCATCTCAGGAGAAAGCTTTAGCGACAGCAGAGAACAAACCATTTCCTGGATTGTACAGCAGTGCGGATGTTCGGCCCCTCAAGATGGAGGATTTTAAATATGCTCATGATCAGGTACTTTTAAGACATTTCTGGATGCATTGCATGTTGGAATATGTGTACACCCAGACACGAAAAACTCATTCATATAAAGTGTGCATTTGCGATGCAGGTGTGTGCAAGTGTATCATCAGAATCATTGAACATGGGTGAGCTGCTGCAGTGGAATGATTTGTACGGGGAAGGAGGATCAAGGAAGAAGAAGTCGCTCAGCTACTTCATGTAGAAGCAAAGCTCGTGTACAGCCTATTCAACTGCCCTTTGCTAATCTGTAAGAGAGAGAAGGTGTCGTCTTTAGATGTTGACCGGTATGAAATAGGAATTCCATTGCTGGCTTCTTTGTACTATACATAGGTTTTTCTTATTCTTCTTTTTCTCATTTTGAACTATTTGACGCCAGCTCTGTTACTGTTAAGACCTTCCTCAACTATAAATCAGGCAGCTTTGACCTATAGACCGAAGCTCCTCTTAACCTCTCTGCTTTATCCTACTCATTTTTTATGCTTTGGGTCTTCATCATGATTGTTGTTTGTGCCGTCAATCTGTAAATACTAATTTTGATTAATAGAATAAGATTGTTATCTTCTGTAGCAGCATTCTTTATTCCAACTGATCTTTGACTTGATCTGTTACAGACAAACAAAGGAACAACTACTACTAACTACACCATCTTAGTTCCTGATGGATATAGTCTTCTATGTTCCTGATGTTTCCTTGAACCATTATAATGATAAAAAGTAATTGACCATTTTGTCCGTGTTTTATGTAATCTCATGAATCTTACATGTCTATCAAAAGTGTTGATCGGTTGGCTTAGGTAGGTTGCGAGTTGTAATGTCAAAACTTGGTTTAGTTTATGTGGTACGACCAAAAATGGAAGTTGTTTTTCTGGATTTCTATAAATACTAAATTGGTTGCTCATATCAAATCAAACTTTAGGTCCTATTTAAATAAACTTTAGCCTACTTCAAATGGATTTTAGTACTTATATGAGATATTGACCAGAAAATTGAACGGATTTAAGCACTTGTAATGAGCTTATTCAATGGTATGAAGAAAAGAACGATATCTCTTCTTGATCTTAACTGTTTATCCACTTGGCATGTGGTTTTCAGCCTCAACTCTCAGGACCCGATATTAAAGTTGGCCCGTAAAATGAAGACACTAACTTGAAGATACCGGCATATCCTACAACAAACATTGCAGAACTTTTCCAACATCCAGAGTAATGTTATAAAGAACATGGACGCAATACTGAAGATTTTTAATTTCTTTCGCTGCATTTAGTACAAGATTCTGAAACTGAGTACATGTTAAAAAATTTCAGTAACATTACATTTCAGATTGATCTCTCATCACTTGCTCCCTCTTGGTCAATATGTCGTGTATAGACAGCTGACATGAATAGAATCTGTAATTACGGAAAGCCTAATCTAAACAGAGAAAGAGGTATCTTTAGTATCAAGAAATTGATAAAAATGTTGCCTAAAGCGTGCGAGTATATGCACTGTACCAGACGGACTTTACATCTCTTTCGTTCAGAAAGGCAATGCTAAAGTGGTCAGCACGGGAGAAGTCCCTGGCTATGGCTCTATCAATTCGTTTCCAAAGCGATAGGGCTTACTTTCTTATGGATATGGTCCAGAGAAGGTCTGAACTTGATTTCACAGTTATCTTTTCATCTTTGACTAAGTTGGAGGTGCTCACTAGACCACCGAAACTCATTTCCGTGTCAGCTGCAAGAAATAATTTACAAATATTCCTAAAGGCTCAGTCTCCTGACAAATGAGGAGTCCCTCTGAATAATTTATATAACACCAAACAGAATGCTACTAAACTATGGCATCACAGATGAGGTAAACTCAAAGTCAAGGTTGCCTCTCTGGTTTATCACTAATCACTGGGATTATGTACATTATATGGAAGCAGAAGTTTAAATTTACCAAAGCACATAAGAGGTGGATTTTTATCATTTAGTCAAATGAAAAATATGCTGGAATGCATAGACATGGATGAATTAGTGCCAAAGGATGTAAGAGTAAAATTTGCAGCTCATCTTTTTGAGGTAATTTGCTCAAATGAAGATGTAGAATAGGTATACTCACTAAGATCCCATTGAAGTCCAGTTGTTGTAGTACTACCAGATGGCATTCCTAATGGAATGAGACCGCAATGTGGGCCCTCCAAAGATGATTGGACAAAAATCTCATGACGGTGCGTCCTTGGGAGTAGGTAGATAAGGCAATCATCAGATAATAGAACTATACGCATAGTTGAGAAACGGTATAGTGCATTCATGTTCCCAGCCTCATGATCAAATCGTCCACCAAGAGCTCCAGCTACAAGAACGCAGAGCTGCCGATTACAGCGAAAACCCTTTCAAAATGCTAATCTCAAAGTGGCGGAGGATTAGAAGTGCTTATTATTGCCCTAGCATTGTTTTGTAACTTCCCAGAAAATAGGTTTCGAGCAAAAGTAAATCCGGAATAATAAATGAAAATGAAGGCAAAAATCTGCAGACAACTGCCTGGTAGCCCTGATGGAGTCGCAAATTATGAATAATATACAAGAAACATCCAGAAAATAATGACAACTCAATATAGGAGCATCCATGACAGATATAACTTACTTCAGACTTATTCCAATCAGGATTGTAGTCACGAATAAATGTCACACATTTATGTAAATCTGTGGTGTCCTGATCGAAAGATTCATCAACTACCTTGGTTCCCTGCATTAAGTAAATGTGTGACTAATACACCTAAGCAGTCAACCTGAAGTAACACCAAAAGGCAACTACACTCAAACAGGTATGCATTTGCTGAAGCATTTGATGAAACTACAGTTTGTAAATATTTATTTAAAGAAAATGGCGAAACAATTTCTGCATTACATCACAATGGAAAAATCTTGGTTACCAGGCTACAATAGAAATCCAGTACTTCTGCTCGAATGGAATCCATGTCTCCCTTGATTACATCTGGCTTGTACCTGTTACGAAGTATTAATTAGAAGCCAACTCAACGTTAACAGTTACTTCAAAATACTCATGTATTCAGAAACTGGATTATACACAAAATCACTCAAAAGTCTGACAGTTCAGTTGCACAAGGTGCTAACGGTAAATTTCACAACAAAGTTTAGCATAGAAAGACCTAATCAGAGACTTGTTGAACCTAAATGTCAAAGTCCTATCACCAGAAGAAATACAATATTAGAACCTTCGGAGAATATTAATCCACCCAGAGCTCAGATTGAAGTGTCAAGTGATCTATGACGAGATTAATGTAGAAGTATGCATACATGGTTAAAGAAATTTAAACCAAGTTAATCAGATTTCAAGAGACTCTTGGAGGAAGTAGCCAAGCATCTAAAACTGCTACACAAAACTAATTACAGAACAGGAAGTAAAAATAGCTACCACAATAGCCTACCTCCAAACAGGTTACAAGTCCTATGCAGTTAACCATTTAGAGTTAAACAACTTACTTGCTATAAAAAATTTATCCCCATAAGCTTAATTTGATAAAACACGCCAAACCCCTCCACATGGTTGTTTTACTGATGAATTTATTGATCCATAATTAATCCTCAGATGAAAAGGACAACTTTTGTAGTTAATGAACCCAAACGGTTACAAAACTTGCTCAAGTAAAACAAAAAGCAACAGCCAACAAGGAGCACATACACAAAGTAAAAGATCACCACCTTTGTCGAACATCAAGAGCAGCTTCATGTGGGAACAGCAGAGGCATTTCGTCGTACACGCGGTTGGCGCCACCATCAGCACACAAACGTAGTCGTGCTGCTCTACACCAAAAACCACGTAAAAATACAAGCAATTCTAACCAAAGACCCATCAAAACCCACGATCCAAATCCCAACATCATTGACCCAAAGATTCATAACAGAATAAAAAGCCAATAAGGGGTTGACCCAAGTACCGTGCTTCCAAAGCAGAGGAGTGAATCTGGGGAGGCGTTGGTTGAGAACAACGAGTGCGTACGTTAATGATGGACTTTGGTCGGCGGGGATTGTCGGAAGAAGGAACGTGGAGGAATGGGTCATCAAGTCCATTCCGGCGAACTTACCGCCGTCAAAGCACGACCAAGTCAAAAGATGTACAATAATTTGCAAGACCCAAAGTTGTGACCTGATGCAGCTATATTGCCATTGCACAACAGATAGGGTATTATTTTATGAATTACTTTGGATTATTGGCTCGCACTCAAGACTTTGGAATCATTTTGGTTTCATACTTTGGGTTCAAAGCTAGGCCACACCCACATGTGATGTGAGGAATCATAGCATAAATTCAACGCATTGGTTGAGCTCAATTCGTTATTATGGAAAAGTCAAGCTCTTGTGATTGAAGCAACAATCAATTGAATTTATGATTCAGATTATTAAATCACAAATTATAAATTTTTATAATAACTTTTCATGATTACTTTATTTTATTTCATTAATACTTTTATTCTTATCATAAAAACTATTTATAATTATTTAAAAACTAATAATTTTATAAATTATTGATATTTTCAGTAATTATTTATAAAATATAAAATATTTTAGTTGATAAATATGAGTAAAACAAAATTTTATTAAAAGATTTATTAAATATTAACATATTTTTTAATACATACTAATATAATTTTTTTTCGATTCTCTTATATATATATATATATATTTCTATTCCGATTCCTTAGAGTGTGGATTTGTGGTTTGAATGGTACTAAAATGGCCATAATCATAGCTTTTTTTGGTCTCTCAGAAGGTGTTCACTGGGCCAAAGTCGGTGACTAATCCCTTTTCGCGGTGCTGATACATCCCTTTTGAAGGCGGCCGTAACCATAGCTACTAGTTTGTGTTGTTAAATGTATTTTCTTATTAAACTTTTGCAGGGTACCTCTACCTTACCTTATCACGTTCTGAAAAGTTGGATATGACAATTGTCGGAAGAATCGATTCGATTCTATAGTAAGGTTCTTGTGATCCTTTTGCGATATATTCTCACGCATAACCACGACAGACCGAACAGATTTTCACTAAATATATAGTTAAATATATATATATATATATATATATATAAATATAGTTAAAAATAACTAAGAACACATAAAACAGTACAAGAAATTTGGTACTAGATGTAAAATGCCACGCTCAAGTGTAGTATCATTGTGGAGGCGAATAAGCTTCAGCTTTAGTTGCCTTTTTGTTGTAGTTTCTAATTTTAATTTTTATTAATTAATTAATTAATTATTATTCAAATAAAAAATTTAAAATTTAATTTTTTAAAAATTAATATTCATTTTAAATATATTTTAATTATTAAATCAAATTTTATTAATTTAATTTAATAAGTAAAATTAAATTATTCATAATTCATATTAATAATTGATTTTAATTAAATTTATTTTAATCTCTTGTATAATATTTAAATAACTTATTTTATTTCATAAAAATAAATATTTTATAAATAAAATTTTATTTGAATT
>JANZLH020000156.1:7185402-7199711 GCA_026770325.2 Erythroxylum fimbriatum | reverse complement strand
TTTCTTTACTCATGAATAATCATCAAAAATCCTCATTTATTAGCCTTAGCTTATAAAAAGATTCGGGGTCCGACAACTCGTCCGAGAGATTTTGTAATTTTAATTATTGCCAATAGATTACAAGGGATGAAATTAAGATAATGTTGAGGGAGATGAAGAGTGGTAGGGTAGTAGGCTTAATAAGATACCCATAAAGATGTTGAAGAGTCTAGGCGAAGAGGGTATTACTTATCTAGCCAAGTTTTTTAATGTGATCTTTAAGTCTGCCAAAATGCCGAATGAGTGGAGATTTAGTATGGTAATTCCTATATACAAGAACAAATGGGACATCTAAAACTGTAACAACAATAAAAGTATCAAATTACTTAGTCATATCATGAAGTTATGAGAGAAAATGATTGAGAAAAGAGTGAGAAAAATGCTTCTATCTCGGAAACCAATTTGGCCTCATGCCAAGAAGGTCCATGACAGAAGCTTTGCATCTCCTTAAAAGGTTAATGTAATACTATAGGGAAAGACAATGTAATGTACACATGGTTTTTATTAATTTTAAAAAGGCGTATGATAAGATACCAAGAGAAATCATGTGGAAGTGTTTAGGAGTCAAGGGGGTTCCTATAAGTTAGATACAAACTATTATGGATATGTATGAAGTGTAAAAACTAGAACGATACCCGGAGATTGAGAGCATTTTTCTATAGTTACTGGGCTACACCAAGACTCCTCTTTGAGCACCTTTCTATTTATAATAGTGATTGATGAGTTCGCCAAGAATATACAAGGGGATGTGCGTTAGAGTATGTTGTTTGTTGATAACATTGTTTTAATGGATGAAACAAAAGAAGGGATCAATGCCAAGCTTGAACTTTGAAGGGATATGTTAGAGTCGAAGGGTTTTAGATTGAGAAGGACTAAGATTGAGTATGTGGAGTGTAACTTTTTGAGACATAGGGCGGTTAGCAATGTGGAGGTAAATATTGGTTTAGAAGTTATACCGCAAAAGGAGTATTTAAATATCTAGGATCTATTATCTAGAACAATGGAGAGATTGATGAAGACATAGTTCACTAAATCAGATCAAGGTGACTTAAATAGAAAAATGCATTAGTAGTTTTATGTAACAAGAAGATACCACTCAAGCTTAAGGCTATGTTTGGTTGGATGTAAGGTTTTTAATGGAATTGAATGGTTTATAATGAAATAGAACGTAAATGGATGTAAAATTATAAAATTGTTGTTTGAGAAGGATGGAAGGGTTCATAATGTAATATAGTAAAATATTATTTGGAAGATGGAATGGAATGGAATGTAATGTATATATAATAATAATGAATGATTATTCTACCTTCGATAAAACAAAACTTATGTTAATAGGGTTGAGTGTATAATTGGTATTATAAAAAATTATTGAGATTATATTAAGTAGTACATATTTATCATTTTACATTTCATCCTAAACCTCCCAAATTAGAGGTAACTCATTTTAACTGTTTAGGATGGAATGGGATATAATGTAAAACTCTCCCCTTCTATCTTATTCTATTTCATTTCATTATAAATCCTCATCCCAAATGATATAATAAAATTACTTTCCATTCAATTTCATTACTAAACCCCCAACTAAACTAGCCTAATGGTAAATTTTATCATTTAACGATTATGCCACCCATGTTCTATGGGGCGGAGTGTTGACCCATCATATAATTGCATAATCATAAGCTAATAGTGACAGAGATGATGATGGTCCATTGGATGTGCAACCTTACTATAAAAGATAAAATTAGGAATATAATAGTAAGCGGCAAATTAAAGGTGAATAATATTATTGACAAATTAAAAGAGGCAAAACTTAGATGATTTGGACGTGTTAAGAGAAGACACTCAGATAGTCCAGTGAGAAGATGCGAGAAGATCGTACTTAGAGACTGTAAGAGGAAAAAAGGAGACTGAAGAAGAATTGGGAGGAGATGATCAATAATAATATGACAATATTGGAACTTACCGAGGACATAACCCGTAATAGAAAACTTTGGCATATTAGGATTCAAATAAGGATCCCTCATAAAGAGATTCTTGTGGTTCCCATAAGTCTTTTAACTCTTTTCTCTTGTAGTTAGCCTATACTTAGTAAATAAGTAGCACTTACCTTTTTGAGATTTAGCCTAAGTTTTTTTTAGTAGTTATTATTATTACTACTACTACTACTATTATTAGTACTACTACTATATCATGATACTACTACTACTACTACTAACTACTACTACTACTACTACTACTACTACTACAATAATAATAATAAATACTAAAATAATTTTATTTATTTTTAATTCTTTTCCTCTTCATGTGGGTTATTTGGAAACAGTTTCTCTATTAATTAAGGGTAAGGCTACGTACTACTGAACCTCCCCAAACCCTGAGTGTCAGCGAGATTTCTACTGATTTTTTTATTGATTTTTACTCTATTGATTATATGTTTTGATGTGTAGAATATTTTTTTATTAATAGCGTTATTGTTGGCTATATTAATAATTATTTAAATTATAAAAGTAAATATTTATCAATTTTTAATAATTGAACTATTAAATAATTTTATAAGACCTTATAATCGATAATTTAGAATTTATCAGAAATAATAATAAATATTTACTTTAAAAAATTTATTAAATATTAAAAATCGTATTTTTTGTTTATGAAATATTTTCTTTTTAAAATAGTTATTGATAAATACTATCAATTTATGTTTTGTAGATAAACATCTAAATGATATATTTTGTAAAAAATTAAGTAAATTTTGTAATTATTTATAATATTATGATGAATTTAAGATTTATTTTAATTTTTAATTATCAAAAGCTAAAGAAATTTTTAAAAATAACTTGTTAGTTTATATATAAGCCTCTATTGATATTTTTATACTATTTTTGTATTTTATTTTAAGATGCAATACATACTATTTTTAGAAATAATGGGAGAAGCAGATCGCAAACCTTCTGTTTCCAAAATGTTTAGAATTTTAAATCGGGTCGGCTATCTCGTCATAACGAACCCGACCCGATCTATTCGTCTGAAACTGAACTAAATTGACTAAAATCCCTAGCCAGCGGCAGGCTCGGAGTCGCTGTGTGTTTTGTGCTTCAAGACGCCTTCTTTCAACTCCAGATTGGTAATCCAGTTTTGATGTCAGATTTTTGTTATTGACGATTTTGACTGTTGAATTTTCTTTTTGATGTTTAATTTCTCGTTAAACTTGATTTGGGTTTTCGATTTGGCTCACATGACCTAAAAATTTTGCTTCATACTTCAGGGGCGTTGCTCTTCTTGACTCTCAACCCTAAAAAGATGGTGAAGATCCCAACTTGTGCTTCTCTTAGCATCTTCTTTTGTTGTGTTTGAGTTTTTATGTTCTTTTAGTTTTTGCAAATATTGATGAATGTTTAAAATCCGGTTGGCTTGTTTTCTTTTATCAGTTTTTAGATTGTTTGGTCGGCCTATTCTTGTTTCTATATCCTTAAATGACGTTTGTGTGTTTTCGATTTTCTTTGTCTAAATTCTAGTGGTCTGAAACTTGTATACATATGTTCTTTATGAAATAAAAGAACGATTAATTGCCGTTTAATCAGTTTTTGATAAGTCAAATTTGTCTTCTTTTTTGCTTATTGCAGCTTCCTCTTTCTCTTCTTAAGACCGCACAGGGCCACCCCATGGTAAGAAATCCCCACTGTTGCAGTCCTTGACCTTCCTGTGGAAAATTTTACTTTACTGTGTTGGACTCTGTTGCAATTCTTGGTGGGTTGTATCTTATGGCAGTTGGTGGAACTGAAAAATGGGGAGACTTATAATGGACATTTGGTCAATTGTGATACTTGGATGAACATCCACCTCCGTGAAGTCATCTGCACCTCCAAAGTATCGTTTACTTTTGATACACTTGATTGTTTCATTTTCTTAAGATTTTCTTGCTATTCAGAACTTAATTTCGGTTTAAATGAGTTGCGAGGTAGGATGGAGATAGATTTTGGCGAATGCCCGAGTGCTATATCCGTGGTAATACTATAAAATATCTCCGAGTCCCAGATGAGGTAAGATCATTTTCATGTCTTATACTTTCTTACATTAACATCACAGCAGTCACGAGAGAAGTACTGGTTTGTTCTCCCTTTTTAGAGAAATCGCGTTGTTCTCATTCAGTGTTTGTGTAACACTTTTTCATTATGATTGTCCAATATCGGTTCTCCCATGCAAAAGTAATATAAGTGGAACAAAGATCTTCTGATTGCTGCCATCTTAGAAGTTCATATGAAAAGTAAGGGGTTGCTGTAAAATTGATAGAAGTAGTTATAGTCTTCAAGTGTGTCTACAATATGTGTGCTTGAGCATGCAGCGCTTGAGTATTTAGCAATCGTGAGTATGCATCCTGTACATTTTTGGCTTTCTTGGTTCAAGGGTGTTGATATTGATAGTGGCAGAAGATTTTTGTACGAAACAAATATTTTCAGCATTGGTGGGCTTCTTGACTGCTAGATGGTGGCATTTGTTCAATCTTTTTGAATTTTCAAATCTAACTGGAATAATTTTGCTTTCACGTCACAGGTTATTGATAAAGTTCAAGAAGAAACCAAGAGTCGCTCAGGTTGTTTTTTCTTACCATCAATGTGTTCTTTTTCTATAATATGCAATTATTTCTTGAAAGCATAGTCTTATTATGATCATCTTGATTGACTGGATGTTAACTAATTGGTTTTCTTTGCTTCAAGTCTTTCTATCTTGTTCCTTTTTTCATTGTTTCATGTTGAAAAAAGGTGGATTGAGCAAGTCTGTTAATCAGTTGACTAATAAATAATTCTGCTTTCCTTTTTCTGGCAATCAATGATTAGGAAAAACAAATGTAGTTAACAAAGTAAATGTTCTTTTTTCCAGATCGGAAGCCACCTGGAGCAGGAGGGCGTGGAAGGGGAAGAGGCAGGGAGGATGTGGCCGGTGGAAGAGGAGCAAAAGGCATTGGGCGAGGTCTTGATGATGGAGCCACTAAGGGTGGAGGGCGTGGCAAAAGTGGATCAGGTGGAAAGCCCAGTGGGAACAAAGGTAATATACCTTGATGACCTTGGATCAGTACAATTTTTTGTGAACTTAAGGCTTTGTTTTAATGTTTATAGTTTTCTGTCCATTGTCATTTTTCAGCCGATGTGTGTTCGATTTCTGTTTACAGTTCACCCTTTTGTTATTACCTATTGTCTCTAACTGTTAGTTTCGATTTCACATTTCACTATTTAATATAAATGTTTGATGTTATCAGCTTATAAGAATGCAAGTTCTACCGTATTCATCTGGACTTTTCTCTTTCTACGGCTTTTAACAGTTGCAAGATTGCAACGGTTTGGGATTTCAAGTTATTGAGGCAGCTTGTGTGATCAGCTAGTTAATTTATGTTGATGAAGTAATAAGACTGGTCTTTTTCCTTCTGGTGGCAGGTGCAGGGCGAGGATGGGGCTGATGTACGAGCTTTTTGCCGAGCACATGGCCCTGCTACTTTTAAGATGCATTTGCGCCCAATTTCAATGTCTTGGTCTATTTCGGTTAACTGGGTGGTTAAATGCAAGTGCAGGTACTGCCTTACTCGTTACTGCAGTAGATCATCGACGAGTCAAATGCTTCTACTTTATGGACTTGGGCCTTTTGTTTCCCGCAAGTTGTGTAATATTGTTCTTATGTTGGTTGATTTGAGCAGGTTTGTCCATGTTTATTAGAATTCACTGGATGCTTTTTACATAGCCACCAAATTAGTAGTTCGATGATATGGTTCATAGTAGTAAAAAGTTTTTGGCTCTCCTAAACGACTTTCAAATACTAGAAATTTACATATCATTTGAGAAAGTGTTCACTTCCAATCCTTTGCATTCTGACCATTGACTAGACCATCCAGTTAGATCAGATTGAGAATGAACTGTTATGAATAAAACCGACCAAGTTATTCTGAACCGTGAAGAGCTAAATAAATCAGAGTTTTCTTCTTCTCCGGCCAAAGTAGAGCTGGGTCAGCAACACAACACATCAATGGGAGCTCTTTCTCCTGAGATTCCTAAACAAACAGCAACGCAAATTGGAGAACCGCGAAACTAAGACCACATGCAGGAGGAGATGAAAGCATACTCGAGCAGGAGATATAGGCTGTTCGGACTTCGGACATTGACCACATCCAGATTCAATTAAAAGCAGATAAAGAACACTTACGCGAACAAGCAATGGATTTGCAACAACCAACCCATGCCGATCCATGAACAAGGAGAAGTTATTATTTCCTCGATTTCTAATTGTTTAAAATCATCAGAGAAATGAAGATTGAAGAAGCAAAAAATTATTAAGCAGACAAAAACCTCAGACAAACGCAAGAACACAGGAATAAATGTCTTTCCTTCGTAGTGTTGATAATTTCCTTTGAAGAAAATAATACCTAAGAACATAGTCAGAAACTTCTTGTTACTCAAGGGACTTGTTAGCGACTCCAAAGGACACAGAAAAATCATGTCAACTATATTTTTAAATACTTTTTAAGTATAAATTATTTAATAAAATAATTTTATTTTCATAATTTATACATATTAATTTTACAGCAATTTTGATACCTACCTATTAAACATTTAAACCTATCAAATTCAATTTTTAAAACATTAATTCTTAAACAAAAAAATGCTCCATAACATCCACTGTTTTTATTACTTACCCTACTTTATGGAACTGAACCCACTCGTCGGGTACAGTGTCTCAACTCACATCACGCGACTTTCTATCTTGTCGTGCGTTCTTGGTTGTACAACTAATTTGAGATCCAAGCAAAAGCGTTATAACCGAGATGAATTACGTTAAAATTAGCATCACAAAAGTCCAAATGCGCCATCTCTGTTCAGATACTAATCATGTAAATTCAAACTCATTTTGAGGTCAAAACTAATATCAACTATAGGATTGTGAGTTGTAAGTCATGGTTCCAAACATCATATGAAACAAGGATAATAGTCAAAATATCATGTCTGTTAACCCCTACAGATCATGCATGTACCTAGTACAACCGATCAATAAAAATATAGCAACTACACAGCTCACTCGCTCTGACATAAAAAGGTGGTGCTGGAAAACAATCAGAAGCATCAATGTTCTCCTAGCCAACTCCTCATGCATGGAACATGAATAAGAGTACAACACTCTTTTAACTCAAGCTATACGTTTCAAAAGTCTACAAGGTAATGATTGTCTAACATCAAAGATCGAGAAGGTTTTAACTCATCTTAGCTAAAGCATAAGGTACTCCTTTAATCATTATGTGCTTCAAGCAGCTTCCTTTTTCTCTTCTGTATTTCCCTTCTGAATATCTTGCTCTCCTGCCTTGTCAGCATCAGAGGATTCAGGCTTTGACACATCTTGGTCTGCAACAAGAAGTGAAATATATGAAAACGTTTTCAGGTAACAATTAAAATCAAGAAATCAATTGCACCAACAAAAGTGGCCTAAACCGCCCTGAAATAACTGTGAAACAAGATCAAGAACCAAGTTCATTTGTCAATTCGCAATTGCATATCTATGCATCAATTAGCATCAGGACACTTTGACTTTTTGGACAGAAATCAAAATCCGAAATCGTAAGGAACTGCTGCATTTGTACCTTCATCATCACTATCATCAAATTCACCGGGATCATCACCCATGCCTCCCATATTACCAAAATTCTGAACAAGATAAACAACATTAGAACAGGGAACACATAATCCAATTAGCAAAAATCCGTTCAATCATCTCAAAAAGCCTACCGAGAAATCCATCCCTCCAAGATCCAAATCTCCAAGACCTAAGCAAACAACACAGAAACATCAAAATCCAACCATACACATATTCAACTGATCAAATTGTAAAATTTGTAACAAGAAAGAAAGCTGATCACATCAGCATGCATAATACCTTGGTCTTCGTCTTCATCTACCCATTTGTCCCAATCCACTTTAAGGTAATGAGGTGCTTTGCCATCTCCACGCAACAGCTTCTTCCACCAAACTTTCTCTGCCTTCTCCAAGACACAGAATATGTTCCTCGCACCAGTGTTAATTTTGCTCTCCTGAAGCTCACAAAAACTCATAATAAATAGCTGGCAAGCTTTCATAGCAAAGCACAGAAATGGAAGAGGCATAAGCATTAAATGTTAAACATTAGGGACCTGTAAATTCAATGTTAAACACTTATATCTCAAGTCCCAAAACAAATTGAGGTAGAAAATACAGTCCACGAGTCAAAAGCTAACATTTAAGCAAAAGATGAGAACTTTAGAACGTTGTACATGACTATATAATCTAAATCCACCATCGACATGAACATGAAATATGAATTGGGAAATTCAAGAACTAGCCAGCAACAGATAACTTTAAAAACCAGCTCATAGCAAGTCAACCCACGCTCTCGCTTCCAGATATTGAGCAAACCGACTAGAGTATGAACTAACCTCCACATTGACCTTGTCAAAGAGATCCAACTTCAATTCATAAAGCTTGTTATCTGCTCCAGCATTAGCAGAGAAGGTGAACACACCCTCTGGGTCAAGATTAACCTTTGCATTTTTAGAGTCCGACAATACCACTGTGATGAAAACTTTGTCGACCCTCTGGGCCCATTTTACCTCTGGGTGACGACTGAACAACAACAGATAAATAACACAATTCAGAAATATAAAACGAAATGAAACTCAAAGAAGCATCCTTACGTGGTGATTTATACCCAAGTCCTGAAACTCTCCGAATTTTTTTTTACTGTTAAATACGCAATTACAAGACAAAATTTCCACGTCTTAACACAATCACGAAACATATATTGTCGGAGAGGGATACTTCAAAAGCCGAACCTAAACCCAAATAAAACTAGTAACCGACACAAACCCTTACAGGAAGAAACATTCAAAATCCACGAACGAAATAGAAGCACGGGGTCGAACACCATAGATATCAGACCAAATACTACAAGGGAAACCCAGAAACGGATCTAAAGAGGACAAAGGGGCAGTGACAAAACCGCAAATGACTAAAACAGCAGGTACAAGATCGGAACGGTAGAAATTATAATCCAAAGAGAGAGAAAGAGCGAAAGAGAACGAAGAAGGAGGACGGTAACAGAGAGTGGCGCGTACCTCATGTTGGCCTGGAAATGGAAAGTGAAAATATTGAAACCCTAAAGAAACAGAGTACACACTCGAAGTTTAAAGAACGCCTTGGCCTGTGCTCTTTTGTCTGTGTGATATATGGGCAGAGAGCACCAGCGCCGCTTCTAGTGCTTTCTATGTGGAGTCCTAGATGTCCAGTCAACGCTCAGACCATTACTTGTATCTTCTTAGACATTTTGTGGCCTTTGATTGCATCATCAAATTGGTTGTTCATATCAAACGGTCGAGAAAATTGTGCTTAATAGTCTGCCGCTAAATGAGTCAAAAGAGGCTTTGGGCATGGGGAGTTCCAAATTTAGGCCCAGTTTAAAGCAACAGTTGGGCTTTAAGATCATTGGGCTTGGTTGTTGTCCATTGTTTTATGCTAGCGAACCTATTAAATATATTTGTTTAATTAGGGGATATCCCTTCATATCCTCTCTATTTTTGAGATGGCAATAAGGGTTGGGCCAGCCACGGCCCAGACTGAGGTCAACGAACCCAACAAATAATAGCAAAATGATGGACCAAGGTGAAAGGACCCAACAAGTAATAGCAAAACAATGTCATTTTGCTAATTTCTCTTCATATCCTCTCTATATTAGAAATGACAACAAGGCTCGAGGTTGCCACGGTTGGGACCGAGGTGAATTAATTGTAAAACGATGTCATTTTGTCAATAATAACGTCATTTTGACATTTTAAAATTTTAAAAAAATAATTAAGGTAGAGACGAGTCAGGTTCGAGACCTAACCTATATCACACACATTCCACCAGACTATCCACATATCTAATAAGATCTCATCTTGACTAATTGTTTGATATTATCTCCTTTGTTTTGAATTTATTTTTGTGCTTAAATGTTAAAATTAATGTTTGTTTAGTTTTAGGAGATAAAAAGTAGATATTGCATTAAGTTAGGACTCTATTGATGATAATGACAAATTTTGGACAAAATGAAGAGATTGTTATAGTAGATAAGGCTTATCACTTGAAGAGTTGGAGTATAACTGAGAAACTTCTTCTTATCCCTATCATAAAGGAATTTGATTTTGAATTCATTTTAGATAGACATCTTTACAAGCTATTAGATTAGAAAACCCTATAAAATGGACGTTTCTCACAACAGAAAAAGGTTCTCTCTTCTTACATTTTTAGCAATTCTTTATCTTTCTTCTATTTTTGTTATTGGAGTGAAAGTCATGTGTGGCTAAACTAAATCGTTCTGATTCAAGAGGATTCGATATTATAATTGTAACCTTGTGAGGTTTTGTGTTCTAAACTTTTTATTCACATTTTAATTCAAGTATTTCTTGTTTTGAGATTTCATATTTCATGAATAATTAATATTTGATTAATCTGACAATTTAATTTAATATTGATTATTCTATCGCTATCTAGGAATTCAATTATCTGTAATTGTCATGAAGGATTGGTACAAGTGCAAATCGGTTATTTATGAATTTCCATATTTAACTTATGACAAACAAGAAAACTAAATTGAATAATTGCAGCTATCTCGATTATTTAATTTAGGGTTTAGTCTTTTTCACGAAGTTTATTGCTATCATCTATTTGTTATAGAATGTTATCATACCCGGTCAATGGATGATAAGTTTTGATTTGGATGTTGAGTTTGAACCAATTAATTTAGGAAAATTTGAGACTTATTATAGTTATCCTAATATGTTTCGGACTAACTGCTTGAATCGTGAAAATATTATCTTTAAACCAATGATCAATGTTACAATTAGATGAGATCTTTCCCTTGAATCGGAGTTTGGTAATCTTGACTTTCCTATTTTAAAATTAAGTTGATTTAATTTGTTTTCGTAATAATTTTAGTTAATCAGTTATTTAATCAAAAAAACCCTCTTTTATTTTATTACTTGAAATTAAGAAACTAGTGTTTAATTTTCTAGGGATTCGACCAAATTCCACGACTATTACAAGAAGTTTGGAGAATCTGAATTATTTTGGAGGCTTCGACAACCCAACCAAAATTTGGCACCGCTGCCAGGGAAAGACTAAGTAAGGAAGCAGTCATTCACCTTTAGACATGAAAGTTGAAGTAGGTCTAACAATTGGTGAAGACTCTAATTTTCAAGAAGCAGACGAAAAGATAACAAATCTCAACCCAAGAACGTTGAGGGAGTTAGCGGCACCAAATTTGAATCAACATCCTTTATGCATTCAATTTCCAGATGTTGAGGTTGATTTTGAAATGAAATCTGATTTGATTCGCTTACTGCCTATTTTTTGTGGTCTTGCAGGTAAAGCTCTGCATAAACACCTGAAAGAATTTCATGTTATTTGCTCTAGAATGAAGCCACAAGGGGTGACAACATAACAAATTAATCTCAAGGCTTTTCCGTTCTCATTGAAAGATAAGGCAAAAGATTGGCTATATTATCTTCCATTTGGCTCAGTGACAACATAAAACGAGATGAAAAAAATGTTTCTGAAGAAGTTCTTTCCTGCATCAAGAGCAGCAAATATCATAAAGGAGATATATAGGATAAGACAAATTACAGGAGCAATATTATATGAATATTAGGAAAGGTTTAAGGAGTTATGTGCCAGTTGTCTACATCAACAAATTCCTGGTCAACTTATGATTCAATACTTTTATAAAAGACTAATGCCAATGGATCAAAGTATGGCAGATGCAACTAGTGGAGAAGCTCTAGTAAGCAAAACGCCTGAGGCAGCCAGACAGTTGCTATCAATTATGGCCAAAAATTCTCAACAGTTTGGGAAAAGGATGGATGGAGCTATTACGCTTGTGAATGAGGTAAGTAGCAAGCACATGGAGGATAAAATTTCTAATTTAACGATCAAGTTTGTCAAATGGTTGTAGGTTAATTGCAATCAGCAAGAGTGTGCTGAATATGCCCATTCTTTGGACATCCTACGGATATGTGCCCTATATTATAATAAGACTCTGTTCAAGAAGCTAACGCAATAGGGGGCTTTCCTGCTCAACCTCAATGATAGTATGACCCTTATTTTAATTACTATAATCCAGGATGGAGGGATCATCCAAACTTGAGCTATTGAAATCAAGGAGGCCAACAACGATATCAACCTCACACTTTTAAACAACCTCAACCTCCTACATATGCTCTTCCTTAATTTTCAAAATCAAGTATGTCTTTAAATGAAATTGTTAAAGCGCTTACTAATAATACACAACAATTTCAACAGGAAATAAGGGTAAGCCTTCAAAACTTGGGAAATCAGATCACTCAATTAGCCACCTCGGTAAGTAAATTAGAAGCGCAAGCATAGGGGAAATTACCTTCCCAAATGGTGGTGAACCCTAAAGAGAGTATAAGTGCAATGACTTTGAGAAATGGTAAGTAAATTCAATATAGAACTTCTTTACCAATAGAGGAAGAAAAGCACGATGATGGGGAAAAGAAGGAAGAACTTCCAACTCAAGAATCAACAAAGCTAAACAAAAATGATTCATCTTCATCAATATCAATTAATGCACGTTTACCTCCTTTTCCTAGCAAGTTGGATAAACCAAAAGATGATGAATATGACAGAGAGATCTTAAAAACTTTCAAAAAGGTGGAAATCAATATAACACTTTTAGAAGCCATCCAGCAAGTTCTGAAATATGCAAAATTCTTAGAGGAGTTGTGGACAAATAAAAGGAAGCTGAAGGACAATGAGAGAATAATTTTAGGTAAGAATGTATCAGCTATGATAAATAAGAAATTACCGAAAAATGCAAAGATCTAGGTATGTTTACACTTCCACGTGTTATTGATAATAGAAAAATTGAGCATGCCATGTTAGATTTAGGCACATATATTAATATCATGCCATACTCAATTTATCGAGCTTTAAATCTGAATTCTTTGCAAGAAACTAATGTGATAATTCAACTAGCTGATCGTTCGTATGTATGTCTTATTGGAGTTATTGAGGATGTTTTAGTCCAAGTCAATGGTTTAGTATTTCCAGTAGATTTTTACATTATGAAAATGGATGGAGATAGCGTGGAACATTCGGCTTCAATTTTATTGGGTAGGTCATTTATGAAGATGGCCAAGACAAAAATTGATGTGGATGAGGGTACTCTTTCTGTAGAGTTTGATGGAGAAATAGTAAAGTTTAATATTTTTTAAGCAATAAAATACTTTAATGATCTTTAATATGTCTATCATATGGATATTGTGGGTTCATTTGTGTAAGATATGTTTAATGAAGAAAATATTGAAGATGAGCTAGAGTTTAAGGCTAAATCAGAAGTGAATGAGCAAATTGATGAAACTTGTGAAGTTGCAGAGTCATTATCAGCAATGCAAATAGATTCGAAAACTTTGAATGCTGAACTTACTACAAATTGCATAGAAGTTTATGACAGTCTCTTCTAAAATTTTAAATTTATTGATCCTAGTCGTAATCATATGTAAGTAGATCAAATTTGTTACTTAATTTTAATTTATCTATTTATTCCATAATTGATTCAAAATAATTACTACAAATTTTATATAAACTTGGAAAATACTAAATAATTTATCATCTTGAAATCTTGATGTTGTAGTAATATGTTAAATTTTAATAGCAAAAGAAAAATTTTAAATACAATCTTATGATTATTATGTGTTGTCTTTAATTTTTTTTACTTTAACTAAAAAAAGTAAAAAGTGAAAGTATATGATTGTACAGTGTAGTATAAATAAAATATAAATTTGAGTAATGGAGAATAATATTCTTATTTTTTATATTTTCTATTAATTGAGTTGTAACCGTTATAATTTGAATATGCATTAAATAAATTATTGAGTGCACATAATAACCCATAGATAATGTAATTAGTGTAAATTATTTAAAGAGTTAGAAATTTAAATTTAAGTAATGAATTCAGCTTAAATAAATTTGTAAATTTTCATTTGACAAATTTGACGGTTATTGATTTTTGTATATCTCTATTTTTGATTAATTATTCCCTTACCGAGAACTTACTAAGGATGTGATCCACAACAGAAAACTTTGGTGTGTTCAAATTTAGACAAAGAATCCCTTTTAAAGAGGTCCTAAAAGTCCTCTTTAATCTTGTAACTTTTGCTTCTTACAGTTAACTTAAGAAGCAATTAGTTATTAATATTATCTTCTTCA
>JANZLH020000156.1:7166675-7177269 GCA_026770325.2 Erythroxylum fimbriatum | reverse complement strand
GCCAAATATTGGTAGAGATAAAGCAACGAGACTTAAGCTGAGGATATAGCTGAAGTAAGTGCTAAGGCTAATAGTCCAAAGAATATGACAGTGTGTTCTTCATCAGATAGTGAAGATGAATTTGTTGTGATATCTGATACACAAGAATCCTCGGCTATTCCTTCGAGCAGCCATGGAATAAAAAGGCGAAAAAACTTGTCACAATATTTTCGATTATTAAATTATATTTTGAGGATATGATGTTACTAATAATATGTTGATGCAAGAAAATACTGGAGTATTTTCTTTTCAAGAGCTATTGGAAATGAAATACCACAATATATTTAGATTTTAAACATTCTGTCATTATAAATAAGGTGTATAAAATATAATTAATTAAATTACATTTAAAATTTGATATAAAACAAAATTTTAACAAAATTTTATTTTTCAAGATTTTTAATAAATCAACCACCATTAAAAGTAATGGTAATCATTCATTTATCTTAACTACCCATCATAATTATAATAATTAAATTCATTCTCATTCTTTTCTATATTTATTTTCATTTTTATATTTATTATTTTTTATAACCCAAGCGCCCCTTAATCTTTAACATTAGTGTCTTTAAACACTGACAAATCAGATGATTAACTTTAAACATATAATGAATAGATTATTGAGAAATCGATTTTAAACACGCGGCTAGGGTTGTGAACAAATAATTCTATCCACGTGGCTAAATTGAAAAGAGATCAGGATATGCCGAGCTCAGATTATCTTTTTGTTTGCCGACCCCGTACGACGGCTGAACGTATCTTTATTGCACCAAGCATATCTAATCCCAGATCCAGTGTAATTACGCTATCCAACATAAAGCCGCCACGTAGCCTCTAATTGTAGATCATCCATCAATCAACACTGGCAATTTTCAGAACCTTGATTCCCAATGGCATGATTGAAAATAATTAAATATAAGTTTAATGATTCTGTACATAAATAACTAAATAAGCGTTTCTTTCTCTTATCGAATAAAAGTTAGTTTTTGAACATTTTAAAAAATTATTAATATATTTAGTGAATAATTTATTGGCTAGCTTATTTAACTCTAATAAGTTGATTTTTAAAAATTTCATAAAGGGAACTTTTTGGATGATCAACTAAAAATTAATAGGTAAAAAATCAATTATACCATCTTTTAAAAAATTTTAAATTATGATAAATATTATATTTGTGTCATACTATAATTATAGATATTTTTAATTTATTAAATAATAAAATTCATACATATTATATAAAAAATACTAATATAACGTAACTCGCTGCATCATTCATATTAATAGATAATTTAATGTTAGATTATTATTATTATTATTATTATTATTATATTTCTGATTAAATTTATAAACTTAATTTTTGTAAAATTAAATATCTAAAGTCTAAATTCTTATAAGAATATTCAACGAAATGCTAAGATATATAATATTCATATCCTTATAATTTTTTAAATCATTTCTTTATAATTTATTTTACGTATCAATAGTTAATACTAAAGAGTTGATTTTGCTAAATATTTTTAATAAAAAGTTGATATTATCTGTAAGTCAAATCAGCTGATATAATTAACTATTAGCTAACCATTAAGAAAATCAACTGACAGCTAATATAATCTTTTTTTTTTTTGGCTAAACAAGGTCAAAATAAGTTTTACTTAGCAAAAGAAGCTAGCGTTGTTATTTTCTAAATAAAATATTGTATTTTTTCTTTATTTATTGGAATATTTTGTGCTGTGACGTGTGATGCTTCGACCGATAGCATGATAAGATTAACATCCCATTTTGTACGAACATAACAAATCGATTTAGTTCACGGAATATAAAAATAAGGTAAAAATACAAAACATAATGGCCTTATTTAGTACATGGTTAACTATTTTTTAATAGATTGAGAAATATTTAACTATTTGATCATATCAAATGTTAGATAATTACATTTAATAATTAGTCCATTGAGTTCATAAATTAAACCAAATATGTTGTTTAAAAAAAAATGCTTATATAAAAAGTGTTTTCCTAGAGAGTTTAAGAAATTAAAGGACAAACAGACGAATGTATCAAAAAATTATTACAAATTATTCAAGTTATCATCTTTTGTTAATATTTTCCCTTCAGCATACTTCAACTTTGATTAATATATAGAAAAAAGTAGTAATATTATCATTATTATTATTATTATCATTATCTTATGTTTTATGTTTTGTATTAAAGTTATAAACTTAATATTTGTGAAATTAAATATCTAAATTTTAAATTCTTACGAAAATATTTAAAATTTTTTAAAAATATAATACCCGTGTTTTTATAATGTTTAAAGTTATGTTTTTAAAGTTATTTTACACATAAATAATTAATATTAAAAAAGTTTATTTTTATCAAATATCTTTAAATAAATAATTATATAAAATTAGTAAATATCATACTCGTATACTTAATTTTTTAAACAAATAAGTTCGTTAATGCTATCGTGACGTTTTGCGTGATGAGGTAGGAGAAATTTGCTTCTAAAATGAATAGATATTAAATTGGCCCAAAAGATGAAGATGCCATAAATAGGTCGCCCACCTAAAGCATTCATACGCGATAGGACAAACCATCAGTTGGCTTTTGTCCTATTTAATAATGTTCTGTACTCCCATCTCGTGCTTGACCCCCAAGCTCCCAGCGACTTAGCTTATAATAGTCAAACCGCCAGTTGGAGGACAGTCGATTTTGTTTTATTAATAAAGTTAATTTTAATTTCATATCTAATTATTATTTTTAATATTATAAAATTATTCAAAATGTTATTAAATTAATTTAACAAAAATTAATAAATCTCTTTTCATTATTTCCGTAAGAAAAAATAGTTTTTTAAAAAATATAATTTTTAATGACAATTTACCTTAATGATAAGAATTAATTATTGAATATGTTTTGATAAATTCATTTTAATGATATTTATTCATTTTATCCCGTCTTATCGGCTAATTTTGTTCTATAAATTTCAGTTATTTATTTATATAAATTTTGTATAGATGAATGACTGAGATTTATAAATAAGATAAAAAATAAGATAAATGGCAGAAAATTCAGGCTCTCGTGCGTCGGTCAAATAATACGACGAGAAGATGCAAATAATTCCGAGCAGACAATTTTGTTTGATGCAGAAACATAAGCCACAGACTCGTTAAGTTGCCCCTCCCCCACGCATGCTTGCTTATACATAAGTCTCTGATTCTGCTTTCCAAGATTCTATACGACACTAGCAGTACCGTTTCTCCCTCGTTTGTTCTATGCTAAGGTTATGACATATCCTTACACCGAATTAAAAGCTTCTAGCTTTTTTTGTTCACGGTTTCCAGCTGCAGGGTTGCTTTGTAGCTTTAGAAAGTGGCGGAGGTAATCAACGAAGATATTTTTTGAGTCTGCATGTCTATGGCTGTTTTGCTTTTATTAATGTCATGCTTAGTCAGAATTTATTAGACCTGGTATGTTTCCAAGGTATACAGCTACATCAAGTATTTCGAATTACCTTTTTCCTTAAATTATGTGAATGAGTGATCCATCCACATCATCGGCCTGAACCTGAACGACTCCCGTGTGCTTGAGATGATTGTCTTCTGCTTCTAAGAAATGGAAAAACAAAAGTGGGAAAATTTTCTCCGTTCTTTCTATCTTTCCTTTGTTTTTTTTGGTGTTTTTGGTGATGATAGTACGTTCTCTCCTGGCTCTGTTACTGTTAGCTTGTTTAGGCAGAGCAGTTTAAGCTTCCAGACCTGAATGCTTTAGAAACTTATGGATTGACGTAGCTTTCATGCTAGGAAGCATCTGCTATACTGCAAAAGAGGATATTAGCACTTTAAAGTGTCTTCCTTTTTCTTTCTTTGAATATTACCTTTCTGGTTCGCTGACGTTTTACGGAGTTTCCAAGGATTCATCCTTTTTGGTCGTGGTAAAGCACGTGCTTGTCCCTGTATCCTTTCTGCTGCTACTTTTACTGAATATGGTTTGGCTTCTTCATCGGGTGTCTGTGAGCTTTTTTTTGGCAAATATTTTTGTATTGTTGGCCTTATCAGTTTTTGTCCGAATATGGTTGGTTTTACTCGAAATATGCATCATTTCCTTTTCTTTTTGAACTGACTATTTTTTATTTGTTAATGAATTTAATAATCTCTTTCTGGGTTGTTTAATATCTAGTTCATTATTGATCTGAAGATGCACCATTGAAGCGCTTGTCAATATATATGCTCACAACCATGCTGTGCTTATCAATTTCCAGGCGATAAGGAGGGGTAGATCGTGAGTTTTCTGTTACTTGCACGTAGAATTGTAAACATGGCTAACGCATGGATCACATCTATCTCGTGCTCAAGCTCTGTGGTTAAGTCCTCGGAGGACACTTCTGTTCCACTGATATTCCAGTGGCTAAGATTTATTTTCCTCTCTCCGTGTCCTCAAAGAGTTCTATTGTCTTCCGTTGATCTCTTGTTTTTGCTCGTCCTTCTAGCATTCGCAGTTCACAAGTTCGTTTCAATATTCACCTCCAGGAGTCACTCTAGCTCCGAAATCAACAAGCCTTTGGTTGGAAGAAGAGGAGCTCTTGTTAGGACTAACATTTGGTTTATCGCTTCTTTGATCGTGACAGCCATTCTAGCATTTTGCTACACTATCCTTTGTATTCTGGAATTCACTGGGAGCAGCCAATCTACGTGGAAACTGGTTGACGGAATATTCTGGTTGGTTCAGGCGGTAACTCATGCAGTAATTGCAGTTTTAATCGTTCATGAGAAGAGATTTCAAGCTGTTTCTCACCCTTTGTCTCTTCGGGTTTATTGGGTTGCATATTTTGTCATCATTACCCTCTTTATGTCGTCTGGTATCATTCGTTTGGCATATGGAAACTGGAGTTTGGTATTGGATGATATAATCTCCATTGCATCGTTTGTGCTATCTGCTGTTCTTGTTTCTGTAGCCATTACAGGATCAACTGGGATTACAGTTAGCAGAGAAACTGAACCAGCAATGGATGATGAAACCACATTATACGAACCCCTTTTGGACAAATCAAGAGTGAGTCGCTTTGCTTCAGCTTCTTTAATTTCCAAGGCCTTCTGGTTATGGATGAATCCTCTGCTCAGCAAAGGCTACAGATCTCCTCTCAAGATAGACGACGTGCCTACTTTGTCACCAAACCATAGAGCTGAACTACTGTCACGGCTGTTCGAATCCAAGTGGCCTAAACCACAGGAAAAATCGGAACACCCTGTTAGGACAACGTTGTTGAGGTGCTTTTGGAGGGAGATTGCATTCACTGCATTCCTTGCAATTTTGCGGCTCTGTGTGATGTATGTAGGGCCTATCCTTATACAAAGTTTCGTCGATTACACAGCTGGTAAGAGGACCTCCATGTACGAGGGATATTACCTCGTACTTATTCTCCTGGCTGCAAAATTTGTTGAGGTTTTAACCGTTCACCAATTTAACTTCAACTGTCAGAAACTTGGAATGCTCATTAGATCCACTCTCATCACTGCTTTGTACAAGAAGGGCCTGAGGTTATCATGCTCTGCTCGTCAGGCTCATGGGGTTGGGCAGATTGTCAATTACATGGCTGTTGATGCTCAGCAACTATCCGATATGATGCTACAGCTACATTCCATATGGCTAATGCCACTGCAAGTTGGTGTTGCATTGGTACTTCTATATAATGCCCTTGGGGCTGCGACAGCCACCGCTTTGGTTGGAATCATCTGTGTCTTAGTGTTTGCAGTGTTTGGCACCAAGAGAAACAACAGGTTCCAGTACAATGTGATGATGAATCGTGATTCAAGAATGAAGGCAACAAACGAAATGCTCAACTACATGCGTGTGATCAAGTTCCAGGCTTGGGAAGATCACTTCAACAAAAGAATTCAAACCTTCCGGGAAGAAGAATACGGATGGCTTTCCAAATTTTTATACTCGATCTCTGGTAACATCATTGTGATGTGGTCTGCACCTATTCTCATATCAACGATCACATTCGGTACTGCATTATTGTTGGGAGTTCCGCTTGATGCGGGGACAGTATTCACCACAACATCCATATTCAAAATCTTACAAGAGCCTATTAGGACTTTCCCTCAATCCATGATATCACTTTCACAAGCCATGATATCTCTGGGGAGGTTGGATCGTTATATGTTGAGTAAGGAATTGGTGGAGTCATCGGTTGAAAGGGTAGAGGGTTGTGAAGGTAGAACTGCTGTGGAGGTTAAAGATGGGATTTTTAGTTGGGATGACGAAGCTGAAGCCGAGGTTTTGAAAGATATAAACTTGAAGATCAAAAAAGGGGAGCTTGCTGCCATTGTTGGGACTGTGGGATCCGGAAAATCTTCTATTCTTGCTGCCATTCTTGGTGAGATGCACAAAATATCAGGAAAGGTACGGAATTTATGTATGCAATTCGTTTGATTTTTATATGAAAACATCATCATCACATATAGCCACAAGAAGCCTCAAATTCGTGGGTTAGTTGTGTAGTTTCATGACGTTACTTACTTTCCTTTCCCTACCAGGTCAGGGTTTGTGGAACAACTGCCTACGTTGCTCAAACTTCTTGGATTCAAAACGGCACAATTCAAGAAAACATCTTGTTTGGTCTGCCAATGGACAACCGGAAATACAAAGAAGTCATTAGGGTGTGTTGCTTGGAGAAAGATTTGGAAATGATGGAGTATGGTGATCAAACTGAAATAGGAGAGCGTGGTATCAACCTTAGCGGAGGGCAGAAGCAGAGGATACAACTTGCTCGTGCAGTTTATCAGGATTCTGATATTTATCTTCTGGATGATGTGTTTAGTGCTGTTGATGCACACACTGGATCTGATATATTCAAGGTGACCATATTAACAGCTTGTTCTCAATTTCCAACTTTCCCAAGGGATTGATTCGACTCCCTTCCTCTCCTGAAAGAACTTTCTTCCTTGAAATTGCTAAACAATCTTATCTTATGAATGCAGAATGCTTAACATTACAAAGATATGAATATTTTACAGGATAATATAAATAGTATATCACACCTTTTGTTATCTAGCTTGCTAGCTACATCAACATTTCTATCAAACAATCTGATTACACTATCTTCTTCTCAGGAATGCATTAGAGGAGCTCTTAAAGGCAAGACTATTTTACTTGTGACCCATCAAGTTGATTTCTTGTATAATGTTGATCTTATCTCGGTAAGTATATTATGTTCTTTTCCAAGTCTCGATCAGGCACAACGAGCACCTATAATAGTGCGTTCTGAAAATAATGGATTTATCAATGCAGGTGATGCGAGATGGGAAGATAGTACAATCAGGACTATATAATGATCTACTTGAGTCTGGCATGGATTTTAAAGCACTAGTGGCAGCCCATGAAACCTCTATGGAGCTTGTAGAAGTTGATGCTGTTGTGCCTGGTGAAAGTTCGCCTAAACTGCCAAAATCTCCTCAAACTCGTTCAAGCACTGCGGAGGTGAATGGTGATAACAGACATCTCTATCAACCCAAGGCAAACAATGGAACCTCAAAGCTTATCGAAGAAGAGGAAAGGGAAACTGGTAAAGTGGGACTTAACGTGTATAAACAGTACTTGACTGAGGCTTTTGGATGGTGGGGTGTAATAGTAGCCCTGATTCTTTCCATAATATGGCAAGGATCTTTAATGGCTGCTGATTACTGGTTGGCGTATGAAACTTCAACAGACCGTGCTTCAGCATTCAAACCTTCCCTTTTTATTTCTGTTTACGCAATTATTGCGGCTGTGTCAATCGTTCTATTAACAGCAAGAGCCTTCTTCGTTACTGTCATGGGGCTGAAGACAGCTCAAATTTTCTTCAGGGGTATTCTTCGTAGTATTCTCCATGCACCCATGTCATTTTTCGATACCACACCTTCAGGAAGAATTTTGAGTAGGGTAAGATCGAAATACCTCACTGTGGCATATTTGAATTTCATTCGAGTGTAGTTCTTAATTTGTTAAAACTCAGATGAAAAGGGAACAGGTTTATTAGCTGAAAGTGTTTTAGATCAATGGAGGGGCATTTATTGTTTTTGTTGCTTGTCTTCTCTTCAGGCATCTACAGATCAGACAAACATCGACCTCTTTCTTCCCTTTGTTATGGGTATCACCATTGCCATGTACGTTACAATGCTCAGCATCATCATTATCACATGTCAATATGCTTGGCCAACAGTGTTCCTATTAATTCCTCTGGGTTGGCTCAACTTCTGGTACCGGGTATGAAATTTCACTTTGTATTTCAGCTGGCAATAGGTAGGGGCAGAGACTGAAAGAAGTATCTGCCACCATTTGCAGAATATGATTAACTTTCATTTGTTGAATTGCAGGGATATTTTCTTGCAACATCTCGAGAACTGACTCGTCTCGACTCAATTACTAAAGCACCTGTTATCCATCATTTTTCAGAAAGTATTTCAGGGGTTATGACAATTAGAGCTTTCAGGAAAAAGGACAGTTTCTGTCAGGAAAATGTTGACCGAGTTAACGCCAATTTGCGAATGGACTTTCACAACAATGGGTCAAATGAGTGGCTAGGTTTCCGACTTGAGCTGATTGGGAGCTTCATTCTATGCATATCTGCCATGTTCCTGATTTTGTTGCCCAGCAGTATTATAAGGCCAGGTATTACCAAACATCTTAGGTCGTACTTACCGCCAATAATTTTAAGTTATGCTAATTGAACTTTGAATGAATGATGCAGAGAATGTTGGCTTATCTCTGTCCTATGGATTGTCTCTGAATGCTGTGCTTTTCTGGGGCATATATATGAGTTGCTTTGTTGAAAATAGGATGGTCTCTGTTGAGAGGATTAAGCAATTTACCAACATCCCATCAGAGGCAGCATGGGAAATAAAAGATCTCCTTCCTCCTGCAAACTGGCCTGCGCAAGGCAATGTTGACCTCAAGGACTTGCAGGTAATTGAATCCCTTTTTTTTTTTTCCCGGGAGAACTGCGGATGGGAAAATGAGGTGGCTAGGTATGCTAAGTAGACTGCATAGTGGATGAATCATTTTTAGTACTAATGAACTCAGGATCTTCGTCTTTGGCCAACAGGTTAGGTATCGTCCGAACACTCCTCTAGTTCTTAAAGGTATCACTCTCAGCATCTATGGCGGAGAGAAAATTGGAGTTGTTGGGCGTACAGGGAGTGGAAAGTCAACCTTGATTCAAGTTTTCTTTAGGTTGGTCGAACCAACAGGAGGCAAAATAATTATTGATGATATAGACATTTGCGTATTGGGTCTCCATGATCTACGGTCTCGCTTTGGAATAATTCCTCAAGAGCCTGTTCTCTTTGAAGGAACCGTGAGAAGCAACATTGACCCTATTGGACAGTACACAGATGATGAGATATGGAAGGTATTGCATCCTGTTGCATTTCTCTTCCAGAAATGTCATCTTTGCTTGAATAATCCTGAAAAAATGTGTGGTTTTGTAGAGTCTTGACCGTTGCCAACTAAAAGACACAGTGGCTGCAAAACCTGAGAAACTTGATGCTCCAGGTATTACAGTTGCTACTTGCCTTGTATATTCAGTTTGTTCTGTTTTTGATTGATTAAATGGTTTTCACTTTCACAGTGGTGGATAATGGAGACAACTGGAGCGTAGGTCAAAGGCAACTTCTCTGCTTAGGAAGAGTTATGCTAAAACGCAGCCGGCTGTTGTTCATGGATGAGGCAACTGCGTCGGTTGATTCTCAGACCGATGCCGTGATTCAGAAGATCATCCGGGAGGACTTTGCGGCTTGTACTATCATCAGCATTGCCCACAGAATACCCACAGTCATGGATTGCGACAGAGTTTTAGTTATAGATGCAGGTACCAATTGATTGCTTCATCTTGGTTACTATGTAACATCACTGAAATCCTTGCACTAATTCCTGCATGTTCATCCCGTTTACTGACAGGTCGAGCTAAAGAATTTGATAGACCATCTCACTTGCTGGAGAGACCAACACTATTTGGAGCATTGGTTCAGGAATACGCCAACCGTTCTGCTGGGCTGTAACGGTTCTGCTAATCCATGATAAGAAATTCCCCGAGGTCGGAGATCAACAGCTTTGTCATTTGGCAAAAAAGAGAGAGGACACGTCTTTTGCCATCATCGATAACTCCCACGTTATAACTTGTGTCATTGGCCAACATATGTTGTATAAAGATAGTTGGCAATTTAGACATAGGAAATTTATAGTGAATGTGATTGACATCCTAATGATAGATCCGTCCTTCCTGGGTTTCTTAATCCCTCCAAGGAATAATTGGAAGCATCAATTTCCACTACTTGTCGTGCTGGTGGGATAGGATCATTCAAATGTAAACCTCGATAAATGATTATTCGATAAATTAATAATCTCAATTAAGTAATATTTTTCTCCGGTTCCGATTTAGGTTAATGAGATAAAATAATAACCTCGTTAAATATATAAGATAATAGTTTTTAAACAATTTTTTGAGGCCCACTGAAAATATAAAATAATAATTCATTAAATAAGTATAAAAATTACATATATAATTCATAAAATAAAG
>JANZLH020000156.1:7144686-7166301 GCA_026770325.2 Erythroxylum fimbriatum | reverse complement strand
TTATATTTTTATTTTATCATAAAATTTATTTTAAAATTATAATTTTATAAATTATTAAAAATTTAATTAATTAATTATAAAATATAAAATATTTTAATTAATTATTTACAAAATAAATATATAATAAAGTAAAAAATTCATTATTATTTTAAATATTTAATATCAAATATTAATATAATTATTAACTTTGTTTAATATCATCCCTCAACAAAAAAAAAACTTTGTTTAATATCATATTGGCATTTTTTGTCTTTTTCATAAGAAAAATGGAAGATGTAAAGATTAGGGTTCCTCACTTAACATGATACGACGCTGTTTTTGGACCAAACATTTTTACTGCATCAAAACAAAATTGAAAAGTCAAAACCCTAATCGCATTGTCCGATTTTCTCGGAAATTTTACCGCGGCTGGAGTAGAGCCATCAAGACACCACATCGTTTGAATCGAACGTTTGTACTGTGTATCAAAACCCTTCAAAAACCCTAATCGCCTCTTCAGATATTCTCAAGAGGAGTGAGGACTGAGGACATCGCGAGAGTGGGAATTGTAACCAAACATGGGCGGATCAAGAAGGAAATACAAGAGATCGAAGCCTAAGGTACGAGTTGGTCTTCCGAAGAAGAAGCCAAATGTGTTCAAGCCAGCTTTCAACCTACCGCCGAAGCTACGATCCATCGCTGCCGTCGACGACTTGTCGAAGTGGGACGATAAAGCCAGCGTCATCAAAAACTACAAGTCGTTTGGCTTCGTTTCAAACCCTAACTTGCTCGGCGTCCGCGCTCGCACTTCTCACATCATCGAGACCGATTCTCTCCAAGTCCCTCCCCCGCCTTCCGATGACGGTCCCCTCGACGAATTCGCACCCATTGATTCTGGGAGCGACCTCGAAGAAGACGGTTAGTGACTCTTTTTTTCCTCTTTTATTAATCTTGTACGCGAAAGTTTTAAGTCTTTTTAGATATGATGAAATGATGATTACTTACATCTCTCTTATGAAATGTTGTTTCATAAGAATTAAGAAATGTGGAAAATTCATATATTCTGTGAGCTCAGTTTGCACTTCTGATTTCCAAGATAGGTTTTCTGGATGTTTCATGTAATGTTTGATCTGTTTTGGAGCTGTACAGATTTGAAAACAGCTCTTGGGAAGAAGCGGAAAGATGGGAAAACTGCACCTTTGCCGCCATTGACCACAATGCAACGGTTTTATTTGGGTCGGTTGATTGAGAAATATGGAGATGACTACCAGGTTTGTTTTGGTGGTTGAATAAGGGGTTGTGTGTTGCTATGGCTGCGGTTGGGTTCTCCCAATTTATTTCTCTGTTTGCTTTTGCAGGCTATGTTCATGGATACAAAGCTTAATGCAATGCAGCATTCGGTTGCGACTCTTGAGAAATTATGCAAAAGATATCATATGCATAAAGACAAAAACCCTTTGATTTTACCAAGCTGAGAGTGAGGGCAATGCAGCGTGATTCCATGGCATGCTGTGCTTGACTGCTTGAGGATAATTAGTTGGTATGCTTGCTTTTCGCTGTAAACTTTCCGATGTTCTCTGCTATAATTAAATGGGAGCTTCAAAGAAGACCTTACGACAAAAGAAATATCATCTAGGATCGTGTCATCTTTAGAGATGGATTTCAGTTTATTGTTTTTTACAACCTAAACCTTGATACTTCGTTGCCAGATTAAGGCGTGCCAAGATGATGCAATCCATTCAGTTAAAGGATTGAACATCCTATCCAGTGAACTTAATAACTGTTTACAGTATCCAAAAAGTTAAATTGTGACAGTTTTCATAGAGGACATGGTGTTTACTAGATTTCTCCTGAGCCAAAGAAATAGGGAAATGCACTAGTTGCACTTGTTAATCCCAAGCTCCTCCCAATTTTCAGGCTCAGGGCACCTGTTCTGATTAGGATACTAGATTTCTTCTGAGCCAAAGAAATAATGAAATGCAATAGTTGCACTTGTTAATCTCAAGCTCCTCCCAAGGGCACCTGTTCTGGTTAGGGAACTGGTAAGTACACAACACTAAATCCATGACTATCTTCTGTGTAACCGATGTGAATCAGCCAATAGAGAACTCCGCCAAAGCAGACGTCAAACTAATATATGGTTTTTACTTTGGAGACCGGATACCTTCGGCTTGGGAGAGAATTGAACTGATCCGAGTGCAAAGCACTCTGGTGGAGTCAGCCTGTGATGGATAACCTGTTAAGCCCGTTCGGAACGATGACCAAGTCAAAGCATAAGCTTATACTGTTATTTGTATGTAACTTTGATAAGGATCTAAGATTCTAAAGTGTGTATGAAGTTAAGAAAAATAGGTTAGCCTTAATATTTATCACAAAAATATGATTGATTTAATTCTTAATTTCTATTTCTTTCATTTTTATAATTTATATGGGCTTTTATTTTGTTTCATTATTTAGTTTATCTTTAATTATATATATTATTTAAATATTAATAAAAATTATGAACAATATAATTAATTTAACATTTAATTTTGAATAGTTAAAAATATATATTTCAAAATTTTAGAATAATAATTAAAAAATGAAAGTAATCTATCACAAAATTAAAAAAAAAAGATTAGCTAAAAGAAGGGAGAAGATAAAATTGCAATTAAGAAGCTAAAACGTACCGTATCAGTGGGTTGCGTGTGGAGTAAAGAGTGGATGATGATGAGAAGAAAGATACCTAATAAAAAACATCATGTTCGGAGAAAAGTCCACGACAGGTCGTAACCACGTAATCTGACAGGTCGGAGAAAGAAACTACCTTAACAAAGATACATCGTGGCAGATAATTGAAAAAATAATTAAAAACAGAGAGAGAGAGCAACACAGTTCAGATTTGTCCTTTTCTTGCAACCTCCTGATCCGTGGGTTTTGATTGGCGGAGGCTGGAGAGAGATAGGAGGGAATGCCAAGCTCTACAAAAGCCACCGTTGATCATCATCTCTGGCAACAGAAGAATGCAATGGACGGTCGTGATGGCGTTGATTGTCATCGCCATGACGATGATCAGACAGAGCCTCCCTCTTCTGGGGTTCCTTGCACGATTTGCCTTGATTTGGTGTGTGATAATGGGGGTAGATCCAGGGCTAAGCTCCAATGTGGCCATGAATTCCATCTGGGTATTTTAGTTTGCAGCCTTTCTTGCTGTTTTCAGTCCATTTCTTTCCTTTTTTGCTTCTTTCAGTTTGGTATTGAAGATGGGGAATGGAAAAGATTGTATTTTTAAGTTGGGATTGTTTGCGTTGACCATGTCAACTGTTTTTAGACATGATTTTAGGGTGCCATTTTGGTTCATCAAGTAAATTTGCGTTACAGATTTCCCAAACGAAGAGAAGTAGATAAAGTACTCAATTATTGGATGTTTTTATCTTTATATGACTTGAACTCGGAAAGAGAAAATTGGGCCCGTAGAGGCAACTAATCAAGACTCCCCGTTTATGGATGATCTTATAACAGACGAATTATCTGCAGTTCGAAAATTATTTTCTGAAAGAAATGACCTATATTTTCATGTGTTTATCTCTACCTGTAAAAGAATAATTAGTGATGAAAATGTAACTTCAGCTGACTTTAATTCCTATCAATATAAACTGGAAAATTCCAGCTGATTTGATCTTCTTCTCTTGTTAAATTCCACTACTTGCATTCTATAGGGCCTCTGCATGTAATGTCCATAGCCTATCTAAATGGAACATGATATGATTTAGGTTCATGTAGTCTTCTTCCATGGAATGGAATGGAGCTAAGGATATTCGGTTGTCAAGTCGAGCCGATCTGCACCACCTTGAACTCATAACAGCATTTGTTTGTTTCATGTTCGAGCCCTTTGGTATGTTTTTTTGCATTAAAATGTTTGAGCTCTCATTCTGCTAATCTAGTCTTGAGGACATTGCTAAGGTAGTCTGTAGATGCTTGCAACATCAAATACTGAAGGAAGAAGACATGCAACACCTTTGGTGTTTTCTATGAATGTTTGACGTCCTATGATCCTTTCTACTGCAGATTGCATTGGATCGGCCTTCAATATGAAGGGAGCAATGCAATGTCCATGTTGCCGAACAGTTGAGGGAGGTCAATGGTTATATGCAAATGGCTCTAATCGCTCATCTAATGACTTCAGTATGGATGATTGGATTCCTGAAGATGAGTTCTACAACCTAAGTTATCCTGAAATGGTAAAGCTCTTTATTATTCTCAGGTGTTTAGTAGATCAGTTCCAAAGTAGAAGTCATCAACTTCTGCAATACCGCACATCAACATGGTGAATTATTTCTTACTATATTTGCAAGTCACCGATAAATTGTAACACGCTTTTTTGTTTATGTAAATTGTCTTGTACTAGTATGTCTAGTTCCGTTTGTCTCCATGCATCATTGCCTTTGAAGGTGGAGATGTGTCAAGTTATAGGCTTTTAAAATATTTTACGATTAGATGAATGAATACTAATTTCAGTACCTTAGTGAATTTAGGAATTACTTTATGGTACTTCAAGAACTTTTGGAAATTCTTTATGATAGGCCATTATATGCCAATGACCTAGCATTAAGTCCTCAAGTTATTCTTTCGTTGCAGTATTTGCACCTGGTCATTTGTCATGTTTTACATTGAATTGCTTTCTTTCCTCAGTCTTTCCATGATAAGAATTCCACTCACCAAATTAGATGGTCAGGAATAGCTAAATGAGTTGAGGTATGTCACAAGTATCTGCGAGAATTGTTAATAAAATCAAGATATGGCAAAAATGTGGCCACAAATATTACTGTTAGGCAACTAGGTGACCATGAAGTTGCTGTTCATAGGACTTGTGATTACGTGACATGAGAAACTTGCTACCTCAGATCTTAGCTGTTAACTGTGAAGCAATAAGTTGTTAAGATTTGAAGCCTTGAGATTTTGTTTGTGGCTCCTAGTTGAAAATTTTGATTCTGAAGTTTGTTTAGTGAATAAACCTTCCGTTATTTTATCCATTAAATGGTAGCTTACTGGTTGAAGGAAATAAATTTATTTGAGTTAAGTTGGGGCTCAAAGAAAATGTGTCAAATCTTCAAAAGAGAACCAAAATAAAATGGAAAATAGCAAAACATTGACTACAATCGCTTTGGAGAAAAGACGGAAAACAAAGTTGAAGACACAAGAAAAGGACGATTATCGGAAAGAGATAAACAGCTGTCTACTCACCAAAAATATTGATGTGTATATATCTATACATGTCTCAAAGTTGTCTAATTGGCATTATCTTATCCCCTTTCAGCCACTTAGTGTTCACTGGTGTCCATTTGGTGAATTGGCAAGAGTTGGCCCATCATTTGAGTAAGCAAGCCATCTTATTATTATTTTTAATCTTGTGTATCTATTTCTTCTTGTTAATGTTGAATTTCAAATCTTCCACATTGACAGATGAACTGAATTTTCTGCAACCTTTTTGCCTTTTGCACTTGCACCCCAGTTCTGTGTCATGTAGATTTTAACTTGTGGTACACCCAGCTAGTCATGTTATGTTCTCTAAATAAGATCTTTGTGCAATTATACTGTATTGCAGTCAATTTTTGGTTGCTTCTAGAATATGAGAGGGATTTGCAGATTCCCTGCTGCTTAGCTGAGGCCATGTTTGCTTATACTTGTATAAAGTTATCTCATATATTCTGTTTGGACAACTTCCAAAAACTAACAATAGTTGTTTGCTAAATTTCCTTGAATCAAGATATACAAGCAAATGAAAAGAAAAACTAACTATAGGGCCCCAATGTGCAATACATGTCCAACTATGGGAGTGTTCCTTGTCACGAACATTATCCACACACCTAACAAGTTTAATAATTAATGAAAAATACTATGGCAGCCACATAGTGACCAAGGAGTGGATTCATCATTAGTACTGTTGCTACTTGCTCCAGCCTTTTTCTTTCATAAGCTCCCTTTGCTATCTGTGAGCTTAACTCACAATGTCAGATGATTCTTTAATTATTCAATAGATAAATTTTCGGTTCTGTATGGAGCAGCAAGTGATGTTCTTTAAGCATGTAGTATTGCATTGCATTTTTGGCAGCGTAAAAGAGTGAGTCAAGTTCACAATAAAAGCATGTGATAACAATTTTTTACAGTATAATTGCTATCTGTTTCTACTGCTTTTACTGTAACAAAAAGTATGCTTTACTGCAACAAAAAATACGCACTACCTATTTGGTGATGGACTGCAATGTCTGGTTCTATTTTGAGATTTTGGAAGCAAAATGTTCGAAAGCTTTTATGCAGTTCCTTGCATACTGAAATTTACTAGAAATTATTGTTGCTTAAGTTAGTTCTTTCTGCATTTCAGGGACGGAGAACCTCCATCTACCACCTGTAAGTATACTGTTTGATGGATTACTGATGAACAATCTCAGGTGCCTTAAGGGTTTTAATAAAAGATTGAAAAAGTACTTCTTAATGTAGATCGTGACTCAAGGGGACATTACTCTATGTATTCTGAACTCTCAGCTGCATCTCCTGTGGCTCACTCATTTGTTGCATACATCGGACCAATATCACCCGCCTCATCAAGATCTGCTGAAGGTGTAGATGATGCGAACTTCAACCACCATTGGATTGGCTTACCTGGACGGAACGAAATCTTTAGTACCCATAATTTTCCTGCCACCAATATCCAATACCATAGTTGGGGCTTTCACTCCTCTTCTCTCCCTGTATCAAACAGCCAGATAAGTAGCAGAGATCCAGCTTCTATTTCTCCTTTTACCTTGAGATCATCTAATGGTGATTCTGACGCTGTAGCAAGGCCCAATTCTTTTCCACGACCAGTTCTTTTTGGTAGCGGGTAAGCAATGTGCTACAGCAAGTCTCAATATTTCCTTTCTTCCTTTATTTATATGTTTAAATGGACGCAAAGAGAAAACTGTTCTCCATCTTTTTGCTGGCAAGGATGAAAGTGGATGGTGGATGGTAATGCTCTCTGATAAGTTATCACATCATGTCACGCTCAAAATTGCTCACCTATCTTGGTTCATGACATTAAGATCCCCGACTTTATGCTTCATGCTAAATGTTGTGGTGCACATCATAGGCGTTTTATTTTGTAATTATTATTCTTATAATGTCAACTTACCAATGCTGCCCCATGCTTTCCTCATAAATGCTCAGTTTAATATTTCATTTGAAAAATTAGTTTTCTTACAATTGATGCACCATGAAACAAATTGATAAGATGTGTATCGTCTGTTAATTGTTCTTGATCAGAATAGTACTTGATCATTTCAATGGCATCCATGGCGTATGAGATAGTAATTCTTTCTCTGTTCTCTTTAGATCTGTTCCAGCAGCTGGAAGCTCATTTTTCTCTTCAATCATTCCTCGACATCCAGCTGCCAGTGTTTGGACTCGTGAAAGAATACAAATGTCATATCCTCTCCATCATCAGCTACAACCTAACAATTCAACAGGCGTGCCAGCTCCTGTTGCCTATGGGGTTCGAACATTTGATGGTCCAAGAGGACTGCATATGGTAATGGCGGCACCACCAACCCCACATGAGCAAAGTGGAGGCTTCCTTGTTATACCATCTCCTAGTTCATCGGGTCAGAATCTCCATGAAGAAGGAAATTCTTTTTCGAATCATTATCAGGCATGGGAGAGAGACCATTCGTCTCATTTTCAGCATGCATCTCTCGACAGGGACTCAAGGTGGCATTCTTTTCACCAGACTACCAGTGGCTCTTATTCTAGCAACAGAGCTGGTGGCTTCTGGCGGAGGCAATCATCTTAGTGTTCAGCCTCAAGTATGTCTGCATAAGGCTTTTACGAACTAAACTTGAGCTGCGTGTTGAGACATGATTAAATTACCCCACCGGATCAAACATGGACCATAAATGTTTAAAGTCATATCCAATTTTGTATATACTTGGCATATACTTGCATGGCTCTCGGGACTGTAAAGTTTTAACCCTTCTTATAAGTCGATGAAACGTTTTGTCCCTATTTCTCCAAGAATTTTATCATTCTTTCTACGTCAGCCACTAGTAACATCGACTTTGTTTGATAATCTAAGTAGTTTCGACTTTGGATTAGCCTATATGTATCTTGAAGTGAATTGTGGCTTTTAGCCTCTAACAGTTTATACCAAACAAACATTCTGTTCACACAAAGTTTTGGCAGTGAAGAATTAATTAACAAATGGAAAAACTGTTTACTTCCTCGTAAGTTCGAGATGCACGAATTTTTATTTGTAACGATATTACAATTTGGTTCTCGTTCATAGTTATCGGAAGAGTAACATTAGCATCTACATTCCTCGGCCTACTGAACAGAGTGAGTCTGAGGAAGACCTGAGTAGTTCTTCTGCAGTTCAATAATACCATCTAAAGATACGGTTTTTCCCTTCAACAAGTTGGAGTACCAGTAAGCAGAGAGCTTGGGTTGTCTCTTCATTTCTGGGTCGTCTAAATCTACGTAAAATAGGCCATATGCTGATTCATATCCATCCAGTATCTCGAAAACATCAAGTAATGACCAAACAAAATATCCCTTCACATTGGATCCGTTTCTGCACAAGATTAGAGACCAAAAGGAAGTCAGACCATATATTACAGAAGCCAGAAGGTCATGGTCATCCTTTGCATGCTTAAATTAAATGCATATAATTGTTAATTAAAGACTGTGATTATGCCATTTCAAGGATTAAGGAACAGCCACAAAGAGGTCTAGAATTTAGGGAATGACTATAAAGTAGAACTTGGTAGTTCTGACGCAAAATCGTAAGTGGAAATGGAAGGTCAATGTGTCTGCAACTGAATATATATACGTATACCTGATCGCATCAGCCACAGCTCCTATGTATGCATGCAAATATTTCACCCTTGAAGTGTCTTCTAATGTTGAGTTCCGTATGGTCTTTTGACCTGCCAAGAAATGCCATAAAAATCTCACCAATCAGAGGCAGGAGATGGTACTTGATAAAAGGGTTCATATCCAACATCAATAATGAGCGACTTATGAGTTAAACTGAACTTTGCATTGGCTGATGATCTAAGAAAGTGAATGCACAAATGGAGTGGATCTTAACAAATATTTCTAATTTATGTTCATCTCAGGTGAATTTCCTAGCACTAATGAATAGCAAACAAATGCCATGTTTCAGAAAATTTGAGCAGTAAGTGTGTGCTGACATGAGAGGAAGAGCAGGAAAAGCAGAGACCATTTTCATGGATGTATATAAGAGGGTTGCCATAAGTTTGCTTGAAGTACTCCAGTGTGGCTTGCAGGCCCCAGGGTGCTACAGGAAACTGATTCAAGAAAGAATTGGTAACAAATCCAAAAATATGCTGTGAGGGTGAGTGAAATAGGATGATAAGCAAAGACCGCAAATATTCTTACGTCAGATGGTATTTCATTATCCTGTGAAACTGCAAAAAAACAAAAGAAATGTTAATCATTTCAGTTTCATATAATGCAGCTCCCAAGAATCAGTGAATGGTTATTCAACACATACGGATGAACTGTACTCCCACATCTGCATTAAAATCTCTATATTTCCATTGCCAACTGCTGGGACTGTCTTTGGCATGGATAGTGGCATAATGTATCACTCCTATGTAGTCAAACGAACCCTTAACCAAATTGGATTCAGCAACAGTAAGGGCTGGAAGTCTTGAGCCTACGATTTTCCTCATAGTTTCAGGGTAGTCACCAAACATCATAGGGTTCATAAACCTGCAAAACAATGACCAATTATTTCAATAACTAATCAAATGCGTACATACAGTCCAGCTTTTGACTTACCATCCAATGTAGAAGTCCAAGGCTCGTTCTATTGCAACAACATCCTCTCTTGAATTAGTCAAAGGTAACAGCCAAAAGGTGTACAAGGTGAGCCCTATGATCCCACCTTGCTTGCCCTGCAACATTATGTTGATTTTCCCCATAGATCACAAGCAATTTACTCGTGCAATATAATTGGTGAAGATTAGATAGTACCTGATAGTTTCTTCTGTACAACCTTACAGTTGATGCATGTGCCAGTAACATATGATGACCTGCCAAGTATGGCTCATATGAGGAGTTTCCTTTGGAGCAATTTCTCACTCCAAATGGAAAAGAACATCGTTTCGGCGGTGTAAGTCCTTGATCATAACCCCCTAGTGTCAAGACATTAGGCTCATTTATTGTAGACCAGGAAGAAACCCTGTCACCAAACTCTCTGAAGCACACGTCTGCAAAAGCTGTGAAGTCTTTCCTGCACCAACAATCAAAAATTCACCCTCTTCTCATTATTTTGAACCTTCTGAAAACGAGGCACTCAAAGAACAGAAAGAAGAAATGCCAGAAGAATCTCAAATTCCATACACCATCCTTCGGCTGATCCATCCTCCATACTCATCTTCAAGTTCCTGTGGATGATCGTAGTTGTACAATGTAACATGCGATTGGATGCCTGCTTCATCAATAAGTAGATGATTAGTGCAACTTTAGTAAACATCATTTGATTTCTCAAACTAGAACTAAATAACTAGAACTACTTCGGAATAGAAAAGATAAAAAAACTAGTTTGAAACTTTGGCCCTGACCATGGCTTATAAGCTCATTGATGAGGTTGTTGTAATACTGCAGGCCTTTTGGATTGACAGTTCCTCTTCCACCTAACAAACATAGCATGGCAATTGAAATATGAACAAAAGAATCAGTTATCGTTCAGGTGTTGCTCGTTGATCTGAACTGAGAATAGTAACCATACGTGGGATAAGCCTTGACCATGAGATTGAGAATCTATAGCCATCTAGACCAGTTTCAGCCATAATACGGACATCTTCCTGCAGAAGGTCTGACTTTAGTACAGAATCAGTCACTCCCAAGCAAAAGGGGATTTGCTGTTCCAATTACATCATTATGGTACTGTTAAATTTTAAATTCATTGGTCTGACCTTGTATTTGTGGTACTGATCAACTGATACATCTGCGTTCGCTCCATTCATATTCCCTGCAATTAAACTTAGAAAGTTAGGCACTTGATCCTTCATCTAGCAATCACAAACTCCTACATATAATAAGATCCAGAGAAAGAACATGCTTGGTGTCTAATACAGAACTAATTGCTTACAAGTCAGTTCTGTGTGCATACAGCTAAAAGAAAACCAAGCAAAACTCAAAATAGATAACCTTCATGAGTAAAGTTGTCCCAAATGCTTGGACTCCTTCCATCTTCCTTAGCTGCTCCTTCCACCTTCGATATACCGGCAAAGTTTGATTAAATTACATGAAAGAAACCATAATCTATACCATTCTTTCGCTCGGGTAATCCTTGCTTGCATGCTATCTTTCATTAAGTGGAAATACCTATCTGTGCATGCGTACATAGCCTAATACAAATTTGTATCTGCAGATATCAAATATTTTAACCCTCTAATACTTATATTGTTGGGTCGGCAATCTCTGGTAGTGACTCAATAAACATGAACCAAACCTGGGAAGTTTAAGAAATTGAATAAAAGGCTGACCTGATAAGCTGAGGTACCAGCACCGAATATAAATCCAGGTGGGAAGTCCCTTCTGCTATATTCTTCAACACAAGATACTGACACTATTGAACTTATCAAAACAACAATCAAACAAGAAAGCTTAAGCATCCTGATTTACGCCTCTATGGTAATCAAGTTTCTTCTTTTAATAGTCATACAAGTTCTGTTACTGTATATATCTGGATATGTTCATTTATTGTCACAGAAACAAGAGAAAAGTTGGAATTTGAACTGGTCTTGTCACAGAAATTGTGGCTTCATTAACGACGAAAATGACGAAGCTGCCTAACTGGTTATGAGACAAATTTTCTTCCAACATCGTTTTCCTTGGAAACGGAGCAACAGGCTCTCTTTGGTCGTTTACGTGATAAACTATTATACAATATATTATTAGTCATCATTGATAAGGATGCGAAGGAAAAACTTGCAAGAAGGCAATTGTCTCTTTGTTTTTCATATTTGATCTCTGCCTCATAGAATAAGTTTTGAGGACGAAAAGAAGAAGAAAAAGACGAATAAAGCTTGTCGGAAAAAATAGAAGATTAGAGCTGAGTTGCATTAAAATATTATGAATTGAACTGAAAATGATGCTTGGTAGTCGTCATCATCAGCATAGATTATGACAATTTGGTTCAAAAACGTCACTGAAAACGTAAGCAAATATGATCAGGGGAAGATCAACAGCCGGTAATAACTAAGTGCGAGTTGACTGTAAGTTATCAGGACGTTGGAAAGTGAAACAAAAACTTATCACTAATTCGAGCAAGTTGTTCAATACTAGTATATGATTAATTTTTGTTAAATTCGATGACCATGTCTTTTAAGTTCACTGCAAGCCCTTTGGATTATCAGTCGGTTCAGTAGATTCGTAAGAGTATGATGGAGTCTCCCGAGGTACAACTAGCATATCGGCTTATGGAATCATTCCAGCTAGCAAACATAAAATGACAATCAGTAAAATGTTAAAAGAACCCCAGAACTTGTTAAATTGTTGCTTGTTGATCTGAACTGGGGACTGCAGCCGTACTTGGATGAGATTGAGTTTCTATCAGCATCTAGCTTAGTTTCTATCAACCAACACCCCGAATCTTGGAATTGAATAATTTTTTCACCAAGTGGGAGATACAAGCACTTATGTAATGTTTCTGGAGGACTTTTAATGGATATGGATAACTAAAGATTTGAATTTGTAGCGATTCCATTGCTGGTACAGCAACCTAATCGCTGCTAGTGACTCAACAAGCATTCGTGAAACATGGAACTTGATACAGAAAGATAACAAGTGAGTGCTCGCTCACATACTAAGAAGTCCCTTCCTCATAGCTGGGGTGGGTTTGTATCATACAAAGATGCAATAATAACTTTGGTCAAAAGCAAATTATTTTAGATCCTAGAAGGGAACATATAATCTCTAATCAGCATCACTGACTTTGATAGAACTGGAAAGGTAGTGCATGAGGACGACCAGATGTATTCTTTTCAAGCTCAAGAACTCCATCCAAACCAACTCTTTTCCCTTTAAGAAACTCGGAGTACCAATGTTGAGAGAGCTTGGGTTGTCGTTTCAGCTCTGGGTCGTCCAAATCTACATAGTATAAACCATAACTCGAGCCATAGCCATCCAATACCTCCAAAACATCCAGTAAGGACCAAACGAAATAACCTATCGTATTTGATCCATTCCTGTCAAAATAGCAAAAGGAGGTAGGCTATCACTTAAGAAAATAAGATCAATTAGAAACAATCAAACATGTTCTAAACTGTATCAATAGCTACAAACTAATTAGTGCAGCAACTGCAAACGATATGAGCATAATTGCGACCTCTATTGCCGTAAGAGAGCGGCCTGCAATTGCCATCCGCGATATAAAACTCATATATTTCATTAGTTCATAATCACAGAAGAACGGCTGCTGTTAATTATTAGTCGACAGAATCACCACGACAGCTTTGCATATTGACAAGGAGTAGTTTTTATATGTGATTGCTTATGTTGAAACACATCAGACATACCTTACGGTGTCAAGCACAGCTCCAATGTATGCTTGCAGATACTCAATCCTCGATGAGTCCTCCAGTGTTAAATTACGTGGGGTTACTTGACCTGTCCAAAGTTTAAAGAGTAAGTTCCATGAATGGAATGACCGGAAGCACTTGGTCACAAGAAAAGGCTCTGGTCCGGTGGGGGTTACCATTTTCGTGGATATATATTGGAGGGTTGCCATAATCTTCCTTGAAATACTCTAATAGTCCTCGCATTGCCCACGGCATTACTGGGTACTGAATTGGACAGTAAAGTATTAATCATACCAAATGTTTTATAAGCATTAAGGTCTCAATTGCATGTTACAACTCCTGTTTTTGAAATAGTAGAAAGAAGTGAAACATATGGTAGAAAATGAATTTTCACCTGGTATCCTGAATATGAAATATTTTCCAGGCTAACTGCACGCACAGAACCACACAAATCATTAGTGATTTCAGTCAGGTACAATCGACTAAGTTCCCCACAAGAATCTATCGAAAGGGTTGGTGAAAACATACAGGTTATTTGTGTATCTAGAAAAAACTCTCTAGGTGCAAATTGAGGACCAATGGAGAGGTCTTTAATGTAAAATGCAGTATAGTGTATGAGTCCTAGGAAGTCAAGCGAGCCCTTAACCAACTTGGATTCACGAGCAGTGAATGTTGGAAGTCTTGAGCCTACACGTTTCTTCATGACATCAGGATAGTCTCCAAATACTAACGGCTTCGCGAACCTGAAACACAGTAGGTAGGCAGTTTGTATAATGGCTAAAGAAAATTTGCTATTGTCTTCTTGTTCTGGAACTCACCAACCAAGAAAAAAGTCTTTAGCTCGTTCAGTGGCAGTGATATCTTCTATGGAGTTGGTTGCCGGAGCAAACCAGAAAGCGTAGAGGGTGAGCCCTACTTGTCCTTGCTGGTTTCTCTGCATAATCAGGTGCATAATGAAAACTGCTGACTCGAAATCTCTTCTGGCAATGATTATATGAATGTTTAACATCAAACACCTACCTGATAATTTGTCCTGTACAATCTTGATGCCGAAGCATGAGCCAACAACATGTGATGGGCTGCCAAGTATGGTTCGGAGGTTGAATTGCCCCTAGTACAGTTAAACCCAAAAGGAGGAGAGCATCGTCTTGGCGGAAACATTCCACCGTCATAACCACCAATTGCGAAGATATTAGGCTCGTTAATGGTGACCCAATGTCTTACCCTGTCACCGAACTCTCTAAAGCACACGTTGGCAAAATCGGTGAAGTCTCTCCTGCATTTGCAGACAACATATTAAGTTATTTTTGTCACTTCTTCTCCCGTTTTAAGCTTGTTGATGCAAGGAAGTATTCCCAAGCATGAGAAACAGAAACAATGGTACAAGAACAGAAACCATACACCATCTTTCTGCTAACCCATCCTCCGTACTCGTCTTCAAGTATCTGGGGATGATCGTCATGGTATATAGTACCGTGTGGTTGGATGCCTGCAATTGATGAACAAAACTTTCAGCTGAAGAAACAGAACATGATCCGAAGCCTGCAGTACCAGAATTGGAAGTAAAAAAAGGGTAGATAAAAAGCAATCAGAAATTTTCTCTTCTAATCTCTTGATATCTGTTTTCTCAAACTTTTGTGCTCTGACCATTCTTAATAAGCTCGTCTATGAGATTGTTGTAGTACTCTAAGCCCTTTGGATTCACGCGTCCTCTTCCATCTGCAAGATGTGACTCACAGCAATCAAACTATGAGAAAGAAGTGCTGCAAAATTGTCAGGTTAGTTGGTCAACTGGTATTTTATGAAACCGTACTTGGGATAAGTCTTGACCAAGATATGGAAAATTTATAGGCTTCTAATCCAGTCTCAACCATAAGTTGAACATCTCCCTGCGGCAAGAACGAGGCTAATCAAGATACTGTCACCGATAACAAGTGGGAGCAATTGTCTACTTGAAGGGGATGTTAAATCACCTTATATTTATGATATTGATCAAGAGCTACATCTCCAGTAGCTCCGTGCAAGTTTCCTGGAAATTCAGAAACAAAATTTCAATCATTAAGTCAATCCTGCAAAAGATGATGATATCCTTAAAGAACACTCCACATCCCATTAGCAAAAACAATAAGGAATATCAAGTTCAGGCTTCTGCAGAACCGAGAACAGCCAGTTATACATAAGAAATAGAAGCTGACCTTCGTGTGTGTATACATCCCAGATGCTTTCACTCCTTCCGTCCATGTTCGCAGCACCCTCCACCTTAATTTTCAAGAATTGATCAGTGAACCTTCCTTCAAGAACTGTGCGTGAACACATGAGAAGTTTTCAGAAAACTAATTCACCTGATAGGCAGAAGTGGCAGCTCCAAACACAAAGCCTGGTGGAAAGTCCTTTCTGCTATACTCATCAGTACAAGAGCTAGGTCCTGCTGAACTTAGCAACACAAATACCAACCATAACAGCTCCCACATTCTCCTCCACATCCCAACTTCCAGAGGCAGAGGCTCTTTTCCTCACTGGTCTCCTACTCCTGTCAAGTTTGGCTTTCTCAGGATTTGAAAATTATGGTACTTAATCAAAGGAATAGGGAATACTACATGAGTAACTAGTTCACCATGAATCAATAATTTGCCTGAACTGTTGTTTAAACTAAAGTTCCAAAAGAATCTACCAAACTTGGTGATAATTGTATGATGCAAGATTGAATTCACGTTCAGGATCCATCCACACCCACCTAACAAGTCTTTGTCAAGATTGGAATTTAAAATGATTAATTTTCTATTATATATTAGAAAACTTTTTAATTGTATATTATAACTTACAAATTATGTACAATTAAATGGAAGATAAAATGTTTTATAAATTTTAATATGTTTCTATATAAATAAGCTTGTCCTGACATACATCAATTTGTTTGGTTTGGTTTCCAAGACTTTTGAGTTGGACCATAACCAATTGGTGACGTTAAACGACAAGTCGCTACCTTCCAAGTGTACAGCTACAGTCAGCCCTTTCGGCTGTCTTCTCTCCTAGTCCCTAGTCCCTATAATCATGTGTTATATAATATATAGATTAATCCAATTGTATTTAAATATGTAAATTAGTTGCGTTAAAATTGACAAGTAAGAGTTGGCTGATTGGTTTCAACTCTTCAATAAAGAATCTCTTTTATAGGAGTTCTTGAGTTCGAGTCATAAAAAAACGAGAGGAGAGGAAAATTTTTTCTTGTTAATGATCCTTCAACTTCTTAGGCATGCTCTTTGGTCGGATTAATTATGGACATCTCGCTTACAACGACAATGTGAAAGTTGAAGCTACTAAAAAACTCAAAACTGTTGAGAACCTAATATTGAGTAGGGTCATTTTTTCCTGTTAATGATCATTTAGCTTCTTAAGCGTACTCTTTAGTAGGATTAATTACGGACGTTTTGCTTTCAACGTAAAAGTTGAACCTACTAAAAAAACTTGAAACTGTTAAGAATAATCAGCCAGCAGCTGGAGAAAAAAGGAGTTAAAACATGATACTCAACCATTCTTACGAGAATGGGTGTCATAGATTGGACGTGTACATCGAACCCTACGAGAGAAGAGACAAACACTTGTGGACAAATTGGCAGGAGCCACTTATTTGCTTTGACATTTATCGATCAGTCCTCGAGACTTTTGATGAGTTTGGTTCTCTTTTCTCATGCAATTCGTTGTCACAACTTTGCATAAGAAGTCTTGTGGCCTAAAGCAGACTTTACAAATTATTGCATTCCCAAGTAATGTGACTCACTCATTTCTAATTAAGAAATCAGAAATAATTGTTTTATAGTAATTTAGATAATAATTATAAGAATTAATAATGATTTTTAATTTAATTGACATTTATTTTGTGCCTTTATCTTCATATTTTTTTGCTTGTCTTGTTTAATATCGTTATGATTGTAATCAGACAACTACTGCATCGGATACTTCAACATCAATATTAAGCCATTGTAATATAAAGACGTGACATTCCAATTAAGAGAAGCCATATTCAAGTTGATGTACTAAACTCATACAGGTTACGTCGTAAATGTCATACATTTACATTTACGATACCAAGATGTCAGGATCTTCTATCCCCTACTTTATCCTGTTAAATCTCAGACATTCATTTATGTAAATTTCAAAAATTCAATAGGACATAATAAAGGACAAAGAATCCGTCTCCGTCACCAAGAGCATAGAAAATTATGTTCACAAGGTCATCTAAATATTATAATTATTTATTAATTTAATTTTAGATTAATTATTATTATTATTATTGCCATTAATGTTTGACCATGAAATGAAATTAAGGTGAGGAGGGATGACAAAATAAAGGAGACTTTAAGGCTGGACATACGAATCTTCGTGGAAAACAATGTTTTTGTCTGAAAGTAAATAATGTGTTAATTGACGACAGGTTATAGTTGCGTAAACTGAAATGCAACTCCACGAGAATGGGGAAACAACAATGTGCTTTCAAGTTCCAGAATTGCACTTAAATTGATCATCTTTCCTTTTAAGAACTCAGAATACCAACGTGCAGAAAGCTTGGGCTGTCGTTTCAGTTCTGGGTCTTTCAAATCCACGTAGTATAAGCCGAAACTCGACTCGAAGCCTTGCAATAATTCGAATACGTCCAAAAGGGACCACACAAAGTAACCCCTCATGTCCGATCCATTCCTTTCAAGATAGAGAGAGCAAGTTAGATCAGATCAAAGTTCAATCAAAAAACTATTTTTAAAGTAAGCAATTCCTGACAAGGATACAATGGAAAAGCAGAATAGTACCTGATAGCTTCAAGCACAGTCCCTATGTAAGCATGCAAATATTTCACTCTCGATGTATCTTCCAAAGATGAATTCCATGGAGTTACTTGACCTGTCAACATAAACAACAATAGCTCAGAGTCAGTTCAAAAGACTTGATGTGCCTTTGTTGCACTTTCTTCAGACTCCTTTCAGTGTACTAAACCCTTTCTTATGACAGGTACATGTAAGGTTACTAATCTTGGAATGAATATGACGAAAGAAAAGAGCAACTGGTAATAGATAGTAGTATATGCAAGCACAGAGACACTGAGATTTGAAAGAGAGGGAGAGGAAGAGACCATTTTCGTGGATGAATATTGGAGGGTTTCCATAATGTTGTTTGAAGTACTTCAATACTCCTTGCAATCCCCAAGTCATTATAGGGTACTGAAATGGACAAAGCCACAGGTGTTACCTTTCAATTGAACTGATGATTACTGAAACTTGAAATTAAATCATATGGTGTGTGACCTGATGTCACAAAGAAGGGAAGATAAGGCAAAACACAAAAAGATAGAAAAAGGGTTTAACCTGGAAAGCAAATTCATTTGATGAGGAAACTGCATAGCCACAATTGAAAAAAAAAGAGAAGAAAATAGTTAGTCACTGCAGCTTCAGAAAGAGCTCCTAGCTAAAACCAATCTCTTAAAGAGCTGGTTGAAACATACAGATTAGTTCTACTCCTGCATCAATGAAGAAATCTCTCTGTTTTGGATTTGGAATGCTGGATCTGTCTTTGATGTAAAATATTCTGTAATGTATCAATCCTAAGAAGTCGAAGGAACCCTTAACCAATTCGGATTCACCAGCAGTGAAAGCTGGAAGTCTTGAGCCTACATTTTCCTTCATAATGTCAGGATAGTCTCCCAATACTAAGGGCTTTGCAAACCTGGAGCACCAATAAGGAGATACATGAAGCTCTTTTGGAATTTGTAACATGTCAATCTGAACGAATAAGAGCTACCCATCTGTGTACTCGTCGTGAAACTCACCAACCAAGAAAAAAGTCCTTAGCTCGTTCAATGGCTGTAATGTCCTCTGTGGAGTTGGTTAGAGGGCTAAACCAGAAAGCAAAAAGTGTGATCCCTACATATCCCTTTTGCTTGCTCTACATCACCAAGTGCTATGATGTGTTTATAAGATCATGTTAAGTAATAATAAGAAGGCATAAAAAAGATGAAATGTCACCTGGTACTTTGTCCTGTACAATCTGGCTGTGGAAGCATGTGCCAACAACATGTGATGAGCTGCCAAGTATGGTTCGGATGAGGAATTGCCTGCAGAACAGTTAAATCCAAAGGGAGGAGAGCACCGTTTTGGGGGAAGCCCTCCAGTATCGTAACCCGCAAAAGCAAAGAGATTAGGTTCATTTATAGTGGCCCAATGGGATACCCTATCACCGAACTCTCTAAAGCACACATCTGCAAATGCAGTGAAGTCTCTCCTGCGTTCACAGAGATACCAAGTCATCTTTAAAACTATATTTTAAGCTTGTTGATGCAGAGGAACTACACTAATCTAGAGACTCAAGGGATTGAAGAACCATACACCATCTTTCGGTCAACCCATCCTCCATACTCATCTTCAAGTATTTGGGGATGATCGTAATGGTATAAAGTTGCATGTGGTTGGATGCCTGCAATTCATCAGCCACAAAATCAGCTAAGAAGCAGAGCGCATAACAAGAAATTCAGAAAGTAAAAACAATGTATCAGATCTATCACAAAATAAAATTCTTGAGGCCTGACCATAACTAACAAGTTCATTGATGAGGTCGTTGTAATACTCTAACCCCTTTGGATTAATGGGACCTCTTCCATCTGAAATACATGAATGAATAGTGGCTATCAAAGTATGGCAATAACAACTATAAATTGTTGGTCTGTTAATATCTGATGATATTAGGAAAAGAACCGTACTTGGCATAAGTCTTGACCATGAAATGGAAAATCTATAGGCATCTAATCCAGTATCAGCCATAAGTTGAACATCTTCCTGAAGCAAAATCCAAGCAACTACTCAAGAGACATAAGACCAAGACACCCTAAACAACATAGAAATTGAACTACAAGTCCATATAAGGGCATGTCTCGTTCTGCTTCTGCACCTTATACTTGTGATATCCATCAACTGATACGTCCGCAGTATCTCCATGCATGTTTCCTGGAGTTTTAGTCAGAAAGTCCCAAAACATTAAGTGAATCATTAAATAACAGAGAACAACCATGTTTCTCATCAGAGAAAGCATTCCATATCCAATTGTTAAACATTTGGAAGTCTCAAGTTCAGTCTTGGTAGAACCATTCGGAAGGTCACTGAAGATTTGTTACTACGCCGAACTATAACAGACTTGAAGGAGAATAAACAACATTTGAAAAGGGAAAAACTTTCATGTACGGAAAGGTAGAAATTATGGACCTTGGTGAGTGAAAGTGTCCCAAATGCTAGGACTCCTACCATCCAAGTTCGCAGCACCTTCCACCTTCCAAATCATTTTAACTTTCAGGTTACTCGTTCCAGAGAAGCACATTGAAATCAAAGTAACGATCTAACCTGATAGGCAGAGGTGGCGGCTCCAAATACAAAACCAGGGGGAAATTCATGTCTGCTATATTCATCAGTACAACAGATAAATAGTGCTAAACTTGTTAGTAACAAAATCAGAAATAGATGCAGCTTCCACATTATATGTTGCAACCACAAAGCTTTGTATCCTATTCTCTTCTCGCTTTTGAAGCAGTCTCTACTCTCTGTGGTTTATAGTCATTGTATGCATCATTATAGTGTACTGTACCCACCAGCTGGAACTTTTGTCTCACTTGAAGCTACTGAAATTAGTGGAGAAGATGCCACATGTCGACTTTTGAGAAACTTAAATTAATTTATATTAATCAAAATATGTTTTAAATAAAGTATAGAGATTAAATATTTATAGCTCAAAATAATTCCAGTAGATTGCTACCTGAGAAACAACTCTTAATCTGGATCTGGACTCTGGAGTAGTCTTTTCAGTGGTATGTTTGTGCTTCATCCGCTTGTCATTTAATATTTGACATTTCAGTCTGGAGGATATTTCAGTCTTAAATGTGTGACAAATCACATAAAACAGCCCCTGTGATATACTTGATTATTCATCTTAGCCTTTGTGTTTTTAATTCGTTCACCTTAGCCCCTGTATTTTTTATTCTCATTCAAGATACCCCAATTGGATATTTTCGGACAAATTTACCCTTAGATTATTGAAATAC
>JANZLH020000156.1:7103619-7122179 GCA_026770325.2 Erythroxylum fimbriatum | reverse complement strand
CGGGTTTGCATTAACGGATAAGATGAACGTGGCAATTTCTTGCTTTGAAGAAATGACTGCCAAAACAGATACCAACGGTCACCTAATCACGCGATCTGTTTATATGCTTTCTGTTACGGTTTCATTCTCTGACTTTCTCCAACGTTAATCCAACAGGAAATCTTTGAAGTAAGTGAGACCACCTCTTTTTTTTTTCATTCGATTGCACCAAAAATCTTAAATTGAAAAGTGCGTCGATATCTACATGATCTTACTTTCGTCTTTTTAAGGATGTTATGTTCCTTTTTTCTTTTTTCTTTTGTGTTCCGTGTTTACTACATGATCTTCCTTTCGTCTTTTTAAGGATGTTATGTTCCTTTTTTCTTTTTTCTTTTGTGTTCCGTGTTTATCTTTCCTTGTTGGTTCTGGTTTCCCGGTAAGAGATTGGAATTTAGGAACTGGGTTCCTTTGTATTATATTATGGTTTCTGAAAAGTTTTGGTGGACAAAACTGGAATCTTTTGCATGTTATGTTCTTTTTTTTTTTCCTTTTTTCTTCTATATTTGGTGTTTGTCTTTCCTTGTTAGATCTGGTTTCCCTGTAAGAGATTGGAACTTGGGAACTGGTTTCCTTTGCATTATGGTTAATTTCTGGAAAATTCGATGGATAAAAGTGGAGTCTTGTGCATGTAATTCGCTTCATAGCATTGGTTTTGCTTGGTGGGTTTACTTGCAAAATTGTTACGATTTGCGTTGAGCCGAGAAAGTTTCAAACTTTGATGATCGGAGGAGCTCGTTTTCATTTCTTCTTTTCCCCCTTTCATCTTGTCGTGCTTCTGATTGTGTTACATGGTACCTTACAGATTTGTTTTGCGTAAAGCTGAAGTAATCATACAAGGTTTCAGAGACACCTTACGAATTTTGTATCACGATGATTGTGTATGATCAAGGCCCTCATGTTGTCTCCATAATCTAATTGATGTTTCTTCTCTCTCCAACGCTTCTTCTCAGAGCATTACTCATTATGGCAGGGAGACATCTGAAGTTGGGTATGTTACAGAAGGTTATAATAATCAAACACATCATATGGAGAATGATGCTGTTATTGCACATGCTTTCCAGGAAGAACTTTCCCGGGTTGCTTCTGCTGAAGAAGCTGGGTTCCATGATCCTGCTCGAGATTTGGTTCTTAACCAGCAATGGCTTGGTCCTTCTGGTGGAGAATGCCATGATTCTGGTAATGTGTTGAGCTTGATTCATTGCTTATAGTGGGCTACTTCTGTTTCTCTGGGCTAATTTGATAGTTTGTATGGTTTCTCAGACAATGAGACTTGTCAGAAAGTCTTGGATGATGATGATAGTTGCCAAAAGGAATCAGATCATTGTAATGACAATGAGAAATTGATTCATACTGCTGAAGAAAAGCCAGAGATGGAAGAGTTGAGATGTACTTTGGATATAACAGATGAGTCTGCTCTTGATGGTGAAGTGGGCAAGAGGCTAAATCAGATGGTTCCAGTTCCTGTACGTATTGCTCAGGGGATGACAATTTATTTTTTTTTTTTTGCCGAAGATTGTTCAATATTATGAATTTTACTTGTCTAAATATTTTAATCTCTACGGGAATTGCCTCTCCTATTTTGTTTTCCAAAGCATGTTCTTAAAACCAATGGACAAATGCCATCAGAAGATGAGGAGGTCTCTTCTCATCAAAGGCTGCTAGATAGGTCTCATACTGGCTCTTCCTATGCATGTTTTCCTGAATTTAAGCAATTTATTAAATTTTGCAAAAATGCTTGAACTTTGCAGAATTTATGAATATTGATCTCAAGTTTTTCAAGCAAATACATAATTCAAAAGTACTTGTAACTTTTTCTCATATTGGTGAAATTGGTAACAGATGTTGGTTTAAACCTGACTTTCAAACAATGATGTGCTGTTTGTTTTTCAGGCTGAAAGTATATGATCTGGTTGAAAACAAAGTTGAAGGAGATGGTAACTGTCAGGTTTGTTTTCTTTTGAATTTTAAAGAGCTATTTTCTTATCAGCAGCTCACTTCTTTTAGTTACTACTCCATGTTGTTAACCTCTTTTTTGAATTTCAGTTTCGTGCCTTATCGGATCAACTTTATCGATCTCCTGAATACCACAAACATGTTAGAGAACAAATAGTCAATCAGGTTAGTTGACTTCTGAATGAGTTACTGTAAAACTGTTTTAATGAGCTGATACCATGTCTGTATATTAGATTAAAATTGGAATTTTCTAATTTATATCTACATTGTATCAGCTCAAGACTCACCGAGAAATGTATGAGGGTTACGTTCCAATGGCTTTCAGTGAATATTTGAAGAAAATGAACAAGTTTGTTGCTCCACTCTTTTCTTTGTTTTCCTTCAGAAGCTTTCCGAATAAATCCATGTTTACTCAAAACAATGTTATTCTATGGTTGGTATTAGGAGTGGTGAATGGGGTGATCATGTCACATTGCAAGCTGCTGCAGATTCTGTACTAGCAATTTCCAATCTTTCAATGTTTCCTTTTTATTTTACCGATTTTTCTATGTTTTTCTGTTTTTATATGCTTATTGGAAAATATAAAATTTATGTTATTGAGTCTAACTTTTAAATTTATGTAAGCTTTGCATTAGTTTTAGGCTGTTCTTTCTTATTTGGAAGCATTTTGCATTGGGGACTAATTAATGCACCTTGCTGCACCTTGCCACCTACCTGCAGTATGGAATAAATATATTTATTATAACATCATTCAAGGATATTTGTTACATTGAGATCTTGCTACACTCTCAAAAGTCCGAACGAGGTAAGGTTTTGAGAACAAATTTCCGATCCACTTTTCATATTTTTGTTCTTGCAAGTGATCATCTATAACGAAAAGAAGCTAAAATTTCAGTCAATCATCTTTCCTAGTCTTATACCAACAAAGATTATGTCTGATAATGGATGCTTTACATGCAGTTATTTTCTTGAGTTTTTGGGTAGAGGTACACTATAATTCAATTTATGCAGAAGGAGGTAAAACATTCTGGGACTGAATATGTATCAGATTAGTCTTGAAATGAATTGAGACACTTGCCTCAAGGCATGTCATGAAGCATGAAATGTCTGTTTTGTCTCATATTATGAGCTTTGCTTATGTTTTTTTTTTGGTTAAATCAGAAACTTTTATACAAATCTAGATGAATGTACAACGTTAGAGACTACTCAATCATTGGTCTCTTAAGGCACTAGTAACAAACTATCCTATACATATGCACTTGTTGAATAGGGCTTAGTTTCACAAGGGGACATACTAAATAAAAACGGAGATGCTCCAAAGTTTCGATTCATTTCTCAACAGCGAGCACGAATACTTCAGTTTGTATTTTCTTATTGTTCTCGTCTCATGTGTTTTTCAGAGCTACCTCTGATGGATACTAGGAAGAAGAAGAAATGGTGGATGTTTGGAACCTAAAGCCAAGGATATCTAGTGGCAAATCTAACATTGAAGAGCTTTCGTTCTGAATTTGAGCGCCGTTAGGTGCTTCTGCTACTTTACTTTCCAATTGTTTTGTGCATATGATCAATTTCTGATTTCTTTTTACCTCTTCTGGTTGTGTATATAGCTTGGTAGTGTATGCATGTAGATAAATTATTTTAACGTAGTCATCCAAACCCGACCCCTTCCCACTAGGCTTCAGACCATTAATTATTTTCAGGTCGCGACACAAAACCACCCGACCCACTGCCTGTCAAAGTAACATGGCTTCCTGACAAGAACACGTGAAACCACCTGGCCCACTGCCTATCAAAAGTAACATGGCCTTCCTGACCAGAACACGTGAAACCACCTGACCCACTGCCTATCAAAGTAACATGGCTTCCTGACAAGAACAAATTGCCTATAAGTATCCTTGTCTGTTGCTTTTTACTTCATAACGTTTTTATAAGCAAAAAGATTTATGAAACATGAACTTTACCGAGATACAAGCCCTCCCTTCCCTTATCAGGTAAATTTTCTCCTTAGAGGATAAGTGGGATTCTCTTTTTTTTTTTTGTTACACAACGAAAACAAAATCAAACTCGAGAATACAACACGCCTTCCGCATCACTTCCCGATAGACATGCTGGAAACGAAGCTCCCACGACCGGTGGATAAGTTCCTGAAGACCTGTAATAAAAAAAGAAACCTCAGTAAGCTCAAAGGTGGGATCGGAAAGGATATTAATCACTTCAAGGGAATCAACTTCTACAACGACCCGGCGATACCCCTTCGCCCAGGTCAAATTGAGACCCGCATAAACACCCCACAGTTCCGCCTCTAAAGGAGAACCCCTTCCAATAGTCTGCTGGAAACCCCCACACCAGGTCCCATGACAATCCCTAATTAACCCGCCCGCATAGATCATGGAAGACCGAGCTTGAACAGCTCCGTCCGAGTTAACCTTAACCCAACCCTCAGAGGGTTTAGTCCATCGCACAAAGGAGCCCACGGGAAGGTCCGGGGAGGGGAAGACACGGCTCTCCAGCGTCCTTGCCCGAGCGATCCACTCGACATAATCGAGAATAATGCGGGCTCCCATCATCGGCCAAGTAAACCCTGGTTCGAAAATACTCTTATTCTGCCATTGCCAAAGAAACCAGCAGGTAACGCCATAGACAGAAGCCCATACGTCCCGCTGCACCCGGTCCTGCTTAGTAAGGTTAGTCTGGAGCCACGTCATCGCGTCATGCTGAAAGAATTGGGCGGAAAGTACCTCCCTAGGGAACTGTCGCCACAGGTCGGCTACTCGTGAACAATCCCTCAGCACATGCATTGTAGACTTGACCTGCCCACAAACCGGACATCGGTCGTCAAAGGCAAGATGCTGTCTCACACGGTTTTGATTGGTCAACAACCGGTCTTTGGCCGTAAGCCAGAGGAACGAGCGAATCCGTTGGGGTCCAGGCCACTTCCAAATAATCTCCCAAAGCTTGGGGGGAGACTCTCGGGTCTGCCCGACAAGCAAATCATACGCGGAAGCTACCGTGAATCTGCCGTGAGCGGTCGGAGCCCACACCACCGTGTCATCCCCGAGAACGTCCGCGCTAGGGCAACAATGTGCTAGCTCTAGGCAAACCTCCGTCGGAAGGTAATGTTGAAAAGCCGTCCACCTCCAGCGACCTTGGGCGTCTGTCAGGTCCGCGACAGTGGCTGAACGAAGATTGTTAGGAATAGGCGAGATGACGACTTGAATGAGAGGGCCCCAGTCTGCCAACCAATTATCGAGCCAAAAGAGGATACGACGCCCAGTCCCCAGCTCCCATTTGAGACCTTGACGCACTACCGGCCAGGACGCCGAGATACCTTTCCAGAAAACAGAAGCCCCGGGTCGGTCCAAAGTAAAGGGAAGCGGGGTATCCTCGAACTTATACTTGGACCGAAGCAGCTGGACCCATAAAGCACTAGGATTAGTGATTAGCGCCCAACCCATTTTAGCCAGCATCGCATCATTCATAGGCCGAAGGCGCTTTAGGCCCAAACCGCCCGCTCTCTTAGGCTGGCACACGGTATCCCAGTCGATAAGATGAAGTTTCTGCCTATCTGAGGTGGACCCCCCAGATGAAATCTCGCATAAGTTTTTCCAGCTCGTCGCACAGCAGGCGTGGGAGTCGCACCGTTTGCATAGTAAAGATAGGTAAAGTCGAAATGACCGATTGAGTTAACGTAACCCTACCGGCTAGGGAGAGCATTCGAGCTCGCCAGCCCGCAAGCTTCTAATGGGCCTTGTCAATAACGTGTTGGTACGTACGTACGCCTGGTCAACCTCTCGTGGTGTAAAGGAACTCCAAGATAGCGGCCCAGGTTAACGGTACTAGGCACTTAGAGATCTTGGCTGAGCCTCCGCGCCACCTCCCGAGGGACATTCTTCGAGAAAAAGATGCGAGTTTTCTCAAGACTAACTTTCTGCCCAGACGCCCGGCAGAAGGTCTCCAGAGTGTTGGCGATGACTCGCGTCTGCGAGGTTGTTGCTTCGGCAAAAAGCACAAGGTCGTCCGCAAAGAATAGGTGGGAAAGAGGTGGACCATTACGGCTGAGTTTTATCGGCCTCCACCGTCCACTACCCACTTCGTGCGCTATGAGGTGCCCCAGGCGCTCCATACAGAGGACGAACAGGTAGGGAGAGAGGGGATCCCCTTGTCGTAGCCCCCTCGAAGGACAGAAAGGCGCCAAAACTGTACCCTGCCAAGTTAGCTGCATGGACGTAGTCGAGACGCACTGCATAATGACCCAAATAATATCCTCAGGGAGACCACACTCACGCAGGGTGTCCTGGAGGAACTGCCAGTTCAGACGGTCATAAGCTTTCTCCAAATCCACCTTCACTGCCAGATAGCCCGTTTTGCCAGTCTTCTTACGCATAGTATGAATGACCTCCTGCGCAATAACTATATTATCAGTGATATGCCTCCCCGGGATAAAGCTACATTGGTTCTCCACCGTTAAGCGGTCCATGTGCACTTTCAAACGATTCACCAAGACCTTAGAGATTACCTTGTACATGAAATTACACAGGCTGATCGGACGGAATTGCGAAACCTGAGTGGGGGAAGGAACCTTAGGAATAAGGACAAGGAGGGTACGGTTCAGCTCGAGGTCCCAGAGCTCCTTGCGAAACACCGCCTGGATGAAGGAAACGATGTTCGGCCCAACCGTCCCCCACTGAGATTGGAAAAACTTAGCGTTATACCCGTCAGGGCCCGGAGCTTTATGAGGGTTCAAAGAGAAAATAGCTGTTTTAATCTCTGCCTCCTGGATCGGGAGAGACAGAGCTTGGACCTGCTCCTTGGGAATGGACGGGAAGGCTCCGACGATGGGGAAAGGGGTAGGAGGCTCGGCGGCTTGGGCATAGAGCTGGACAAAATAATGCTGAACCATGCGGCGAAGCTGCTCCGGGTCATGGACAACTTGCCCGGTATGGTCAGTGAGGTGGGCTATCCGAAGACGCTTGCGCTTGACCATGGTGATGGTATGATAGTATTGAGTATTCCGATCGCCTTTAGACAGCCATTCATAACGGGCGCGCTGGTGCCATAACAACTCCTCTTGGCAAAGGACCTGATTCAATTCTCGGCACAACTCGTCTTCCAACGCTAGCGCCGGCTCCGTAGGGGCGTCCGTGAGGGCTCGTTGGAGGCCTTCCAGCCTAGCAAGCAGCTGCTTCTTCCGATGGGAGATGTGACCGAAGCTACTTTTGTTCCAGAGCGAAAGGTGAGTGTCGAGGTGAGTGAGATGACCACTCAGATGCCCATCCGAAGGGCTCCAATGCTGGGCCACCACTGCAGGAAACTCAGCATGAGTGAGCCAGGCGTTCTGGAACCTAAAGGGCGGAGCTCCAGGAGCACGATACTGGGGCCTAAGAAAAGTAAGAAGCAGAGGGCGGTGATCAGACCCAAGAAAGGGGAGGTGCCGGTTCACCGCATGCGGAAAAGTTTGCAACCATTGCGACGAGCCAAACACACGATCTAGCCGGGCCTGGGAAATTCATAATTGTTTCTAACAAAGTTCACAAACATATTTTGGAACGATAGGATCTAACATCCTGCACAAGTTATAATTCATATAATAAAAAGAGGCATCAGCATTTAATAGTGTTGATCAATCAATAAAGTAAGTGATACATCTTTAACACAAAACTGGAAATTAAGAACCACACTGAAGCTATCCAGTTTGACAATCTTCAATCTAAATCTTTCTGGATTAGTTGAATCACATTGCCCTACTTTGTCACACATGACACAATCTAGAATCAGAGACAAAATTCGCTGAAAAAAAATGGTTTGAAATGGAAAAGTCAAATGTTCAGAAAGACTGAAGCATAAAATTAATAGCAAACATAAACTTGTTAACATACAAAGGGTTGTAAAAAGATTTCTCTTATGAACTCGATCTATTGCATGAATTGTGGACTAAACTAACCAAAATATGAAATGTAAGACTTAAAAGTTGATAATGGAAAAGAATCATGGAAACTCAAAGCTGATACCTTTACTTATCAAGTAGACTTCATAACCAAAATAAACAAGAAAATTGAAAATGGGATAAACATATAACTAAATAACACCATACCATTTCCTGATAAGTATGAAGCAAATTCAAAGGGGAACAAACAAATATAACAACCCCGACAATGGTCTGCCACCAAATCACAGCAGATAAATGGAAAATCTTTCACACATGATGCTGTAGATTCATGTAGAAAATCAAAACCCCAAAAATCTCATCTACGAATTCACCACTGCAGAGGAGAAACTATATATATAGATATATAAGAAAACCCTTATTTGCTCACAAAAAGATATTGAAGAAAAGGAAATAAAGAAAAATAATAACAATTTCGAGTCTCACCCTTCACTGTAATCCGCCTGAAGAAGGTCGAGATACATGTCCCATTTGTTTCCGATCACCTAGCCAGACCAAGCAACAAAACCACAGCTTAGAATTTAACCTTAAAAATACTAGCAACTCCCAGCTCTGTTCTATTAGCCAACCCTATCTAGTCAGCAACTCGCCAACGATTTAAGCAGAAAACTAAACTGATGGATCTAAACTGCTTCATTTCATAAAAAGAACTTAAACCTCATTGCAGGTTGAAAAACAATAGGTGCACTTTAATTGCAGGTTCAAACATTAGAATCTAGCACATGAAGTCAAAAAGAATCCAAAAGGGAAAGACTAATACCACTTGCTTTTAATATTGTTCTCATCAGATACATATTCAGTTTATTCAAGTTAACCTCCATAAATCCTTACCACAAGAACACAATCTCTAATTTCAGAATCTACCGGCCGCTCTAGTAAAACTCAGTAATCAGATTGAATAGAGCAAGCAAGCTACTATTTCGATCAATTAAAAAGTAACCAACTTTCCCTTCAAAGTAGCACCATATATTTACAAGTGAAAAACAAACATACACTTGCATACATATGTGAAAAAGTTTTTTCTTGACCTAACGTAAGACTATCCAAGCATTAACGCGACTACATGAAACAAAAACCTAACTCTAGTTGGTTAAGCATTTAATAAATACTCGGTTACGTTTCTAAAACTTGAACTCACAACTTCAAAGTAAGAATCAAAGCAGGTATTACAGTATTGCAACCCTAGAGTCATCTGTTTTCTATTAACTAGGAATATTAAAAGAGAAAAAGAAAAGTAAGAAACGGACAGTACCAGAACAATTAAGTCTAGAGATGCGAGCTCCATCCATCAAGTGACGAAATCCAGGCCGCTAGGTTCTCAAGTCTTCATCAAAAAGGACACTACTCATCTACTGCTCCACTACTGCAGAAAATCAAATTAAATGCAGTGATGAAATAAATTGACATTTCTAACAGTAACAGAATAATGAAATTGCAAACAGAATGGATAAGACCCACCAAGACAGAGCACTAAACTTGAAGCAGTGAGTCAGTTTTTCTACTTTCACTGGAGTATCCTTATTTCCATTTATAAATGTTTCCTGCGCTATGTAAAAATTTACATTTCTGAAAGTAACATCACAATGAAAGTGAAGAATTGAACTTAAAGCAATGACCTTTAATTTGAGTCGGCTTCTACTATCTTCACCGTGGATACTGGAGTAGTAAAATAAAATGTTTGACATAGTTCATCCTGATCTTGAGAATACACTAAAGTGACCCCTCACTTCAAGATTTTCATACCTCGTTTCTCTTCACTGAACTTGAACAAGGCCACATCCCCTACACAATTACCATGTCTCGATATCCAATCTCAAAATCTAGTTCTAAAGAAGACTACCACATGCTCCTTATCTGCTTCACCAATGCCATCGTGTTCACAAGTCATTGAATCTGTGAAGGCAACATGGTAATTGTCTCCAAAATAGCAAAATCACATCTAAGACTCAGAACTGTTGCCCTTCAATTCTTAGAATCAATGCACATATATAAGGCGAACTCCAAGAAAAGACGATTAAGCCGATGAGAAGGAAGGGTGACTTCCACTGAACCATCCTTACTTTGATACTTGACCCACTCTCATATTCTACTTCCAAGATAATGCATATGATATCTAAACTAAACCACAAGAGCACAAAACTCAAGTCCCTTCACCTGTCTCAAGTCCTGTCCAACATTTACAAACAAACGAAATTCCTGAAATTTGTTAATGAATTAAACTATCTAATGGGCTTTCAAGCTCAAGCATTCCTATCAGATTAAGTGAGCAACCTTTCATGAGAAAGTTTTACCTCGACAGCATTATCAACCAATGCATCTGTGATTGCTTTAACAGCTAGAGGTACCAAATCATTCAATGATTTTCCACCTTGCAATATGCTTTGCTTTACTACATCAAGAATATCAGCAGAACATGAAGATAGAAGCTTAACTACATGTTCAATATAGTTCTGTCATGAATAATCTGCAAAAAAAAATATAGTTCTAATTAAGCATTCACAAGAGGTGCTGGTACAATCTATTACACTGCAAATACAATTTGCATATCTGGGTACAAGAATGTAGAACAGAAAATAGAATTTAGATGGACTAAGCATGCTACCGAATGCCAAATGTAGACAGACAAACATGGGCACTATAGGGTAATAAACATGCAAACACATAAATGCTAATCTATCTTAAGTATAAGATATGGTAGAATCACGGAATAATACATACACAAACAAAATCATCAGGAGCAGCAGAAGTTGCCCATTCAGACCCAGATGTGGTGCCAACATTACCCATCCTCCTAGCAGCCAATCGAGATGACAACCAGCTCGACTATTTGTACGGCAATAAATAGGAATTTAGCAGCATGGAGCTTACGTCTTTCATGGACATTGTCAATCAATTACATCAAACTTGCTATAAAACATAAGACCTTAAAAGTAGTTGTAAGTATAAGCGAAGGAACTTGTAAGAGGAAGAGACGATAAGAACGTCTTGATGTAGTTGTTGGCACAAGATCAAAGCACATGAAAGAGGATTCAAGAAATCATCTCCAGTCATCTAAAAAGTTCAAAAACTAATTAATAAGTTGTAAGTTGATTTTCTAATGTAGAAAATAAGATGCACCTTTGGTTGAATAAAGTCATAATTTCGGTAAAAGCATTTCTTCCCTGTCTATTCCAGTTTATTTTTCATTACCCAACTAAAATCGTTAGCACCACAGCAGAACTTTATGCCATACTCATCTGCAAAAGCCTGGCCTTTTGAGGTTGGAACAGCCTAAAGAAAAATCTTGTCTAGTAAATTCACATTGGTGACAAAACAAATAAAAACATAAACACACGCACAACCAGAACAAAGTGCGACAGATAGCTGACCCTTTTGATTTCATCCATGTCTGCTTTGTTGCCCACTATCAAGAAAATCTATCAAGAAAATGAATGAAGATCGGAGAAAATAAAGCCACAAAAAATAAGTGTCTAGTTAGTTATTACTATTAAAAGAAGACTCATCTGTGACGAGATGCGCAAACCCCAAAATCGAAGAAAATTGGACAACACACAAAGGAAAAAGAAGGGCGTTAATGAAAGAGAGATATAGAAGAAACCTCTTTAGCGTGACGGAGGCACTCCAGATAGTCTTCGCGGAGGAAAGCACAATCATTGGGCTCTCGGCAACGAGACATACACTCGCTGAAATCAATCCAGAAATCGACACATCTGCCTTTGGTTCCGTTGATCCCCCACCCCGATGCCATTCCTAGCGATCTCCTGTATCCAATGCCGATCGGCGATGGTTCAGCTCTCTTTGTTCTTTGCCAGTTGATTGATAAGGCCGTTTGCACTTTAGTGGCTTGGACCCGTTTCTATCACGTGAGACATTTCTTATTTTTCGCTCCTCCTATTTTCTTTAATTCTTGATGAACCCCCCACAAACAAAATCAGAATCTTTTACTGTGACATCCATTAATAACAAGACATCACCAAATGTAAGAAATTCCTCCAGAACTCCGAAGCAATAGTTCTTGGTTTCCTGTCTTGTAAGAAATTCCTCCAGAACTCAGAAGCAATAGTTCTTGGTTTCCTCACAAAACCAGCTAAGTCTCATCTGAACCCTCTCCCATCTGTCGCATGTCTCACAGAACCATAGATTCGATTGACTCCTGCACCTTCCAGCTCCACTCATGGAGACCATTCCACTTTCAAAACCTAGACTCCGATCCTCCTAAACCTCACCCAACTCACTCTCTTACCAAACGCCCTTGCCTCTCCAACCGCTCTACCTCCTTCTCTATCGACTTGTCCAAGCTCTCCCTCGTCGACGATGACAAGTCCACCACCGCCGGCGCCGTACCAAATTCCTACAAGAGACCCAGTTTTAGAATATTCGAGCGGAAGCGCCGGCGGCGCCCAGGATCGCGTTCTGTTTCGGGTCGGAGCTCTGACCGTAGTGGGACCAGGCGGTGCTGCTCCGTCGGGGCATCGGCGGCGCATGGGACTTGTTCCGATTTGCCCTTGGCGGTGGGGACGGACTCGAGTGGGGAGCTGTTTGGGAATGGGGATGCGAATTGGGCGTCGGATGTGAGTGAGGTGAAGACTTCATGGAGAAAGGAGAGAGAGGAGAGGGAACATATGATTGTTGGGGCTGGTCAGTTTGGTAACTTTGATCATCAAGTCAACGAGTCCGGTTACGGAAGTGAACCTGGGTACAGAGGTGATGCGGAGTTTGGGTATGGAGATGAGGTTGATGAGGAGGAGGAAGATCCAAGAATGTTGTTTTGGGGCAACCGATTTGGAGGTTCAACTCCTCATCTCAGCCTTTTACCATTTGTTTTCATTAATTGTTTGTTCTTCTTTCTTTCAGAGGTTGTTTACTGGTTGAAATTCGTTGATGGCTTCGATACCATAACTAAATTTTCACTCTGAGTTGGGAGGAGGGAAATAGACGAAGAGAACTTAAGAACGCATCATTTGGTGTTGGGCCTTTCTTTGAGAACTGACTTCTGACTTTCATGATCTTCATGCTTCGAATGCTTTAATCCTTTAGTCCTTGAATCGGTTTAAATCCTTATTGGGTGGAATCTCTAAAAACATGACAAAATGTTGCTTAGGAAATATGATCAAGAATGGATTTGACTTCTATGACTATATATCCGTTATTTGTGATCATTCATCTCTTTGTATCTGCATCTTTTTACTTGATGCGTTATTAAAAGAAACTTGATTGAGAATCTAAGTGGTTGCTGCTTCTTCCTTCCAAGGTTTTACCGCTGCTTCCCGTTAAGACCTAGTACAGGCGTAAGAAATTGAAATCTAGTTTCTTTGACCATTTGCTCTTAAAATTTACCCGGGGATGCTTACTGATTGCTTTTTCTTTGGATCAGATCCAGATTCTAATACGAATGCTGCCGGAGAGAAAAACTTCTCTGATCAAAAAACCCATCACAGAGGCCGCCGCAAGAAGCATGATTGCAGAATGGTTGACTCACTGAACTAACTTCGTCCCATCACAACATACTGAGTTCTCTTATATCCCTCAGGTCACTTGTAATCCGTCAGTGAGGTTAATAGACGAAGCAATGTTATGAAATACTTGTGTGAAAGATGTCGGAAGACCTTATGCCTCTAAAGTCTAAACCTGAGCTTTCAGCTTCCTTGGAGCCTTTTTTTTTTCCAGTCAGATTTCTGGTGCCGAATTACTGCAAAACTCCTGCTGTTGATGTGGGATTTGCCTTTGTCGTCATACATCTTATCGATGCATGGCATTGTAGCATTTTGATGTATTGCAGAAATGTTGTGAAATGAGTAAAATGGTTTATTACTTGTAACCCTTTTTTGTCTGGTTATGGAATTCTTCTTCAGTAGTTTCAAATGTATGTGTTAACCTTATTCACTCCACTTCTAGATTCTCTTTTATTAACGCAAAGCAACGTGTTACAATGAATTTGGGATCTTGTCGTGACCATTTGACTGAAAAACCTAAACCAAAACAAAACAGAAGAAAAGACTTGGTGTAGTACGGGATGTGGCGAAAGACGACGTAGTTTAGGCTGTAAGTTTGGTCTTTTTATTCTCGTTGAAGAGCATTTGATGGGGGCATAAGCGCAGAGGGATGGCGGGAGGAGAAGCATTAAGCGCATATAGAGTGCTGATAAGGGCCACTCGGAAATCGTTCGCCGGCGACGCTTTGATGCTGAAGGCATCCGCCGCGGAGATCAGGAAGAAATTCGAAGAGAACCGTCACGTGACCTCTGGCACCGACCTCCAGAGGCTATTGGAAGAGGCACGTGAAGCCTCTCACTTTATATCCACCATGATTGTCCAAGCCAAGCTCAACGACCGTGGCGGCTACGGTAATAATTCCCACTTCGCATCATCAATCATCTATTTGTTTTCATGCTTAATTTTCTTCTACGCACACCACATGCTCGTTTAATTGCCCTAGCGACTGTTGTAGCGTAAGATCAGTAGCTTTTCTTTGCACGTAGCCAAATTCTTGAGATGTTTGCCTATTTATGAATGCCCATTCTGATTGCTGCAGAGATTAAGCCTGTTAAAGAACATGGTGGAGCAACATTGGAGATTCCATCCGAAGAGATCATTCGAAAGTCTGCCTAAACTGCTGGAGCGCTAGCATGCTATGGTCCTAAAATTGCACTCTGTTGCAAGTGCCTGGCTCAACATTTTCTAGGATTAACTTTTATCGTTCACCTTCCCATTTCATTTTTGTTTTGTATTGTATCCTTTTTTACCTTCAAACTATTCACTTTCACTCAACTCTGATACAAGCTATGCTGTGACTTTTTCTTCCATTCAAGCATGAAATAAATAAAATACTATAGTACCAAGCATATAACATGCGTCCGATCAGAAACACACGTTTATAATTTTCCAATGTTGTCAGTATTGGCCACAGCATGAATGAAACAAAATGAGTATACAGAAGGATGAGGCTAGTGTGAAGGAGGCAAAAGATCTCTTTGCGAGAGCGTTCATTTAGCTTCTACGATTTTCCACATCATACATATGCAGTAAAAAGGTTCAACCTTCCTCGTTACTTTCTTCCTCGTCACCATCTTCCTCCTGATCTTCATCATCTTCTGAGGCATCTTCTGGATTGTCTTGTTTTCTCCCTTCCTGATTCTTGTCGACAACTGTGCCTGGTGAATAAGCAACGCTTATTATGAAAGCCTAAACCGTTTGTCATATGTGTGAGTAAGCACAACAGAGCAGAATAATAGTCTCCTGAAAGTCAGAAATTTACTTCCAAGAGAGAATAGTTCAATAGTAGATTACTACTGAGATATAAGTCCAAATTGGGCAATTCTAGAACAAGAGTTGCAGACTAGTACATGTGGAATCAATAATATTTCAGAAGTCAACTGGACAAGAGTCATAATCTGGTTATGAACTTTCCACTTTGCAATTAAGCAATACACACGTCCAAGAAGCACATGCTACTATAAGAACTAGTATGAACATACCATATTCGTTGAAGATAACACTGCCAGAACATAACCCTTCCTCGACCTTAACGAGTTGAAGTGTCATTCTGGGTCCAATCTCTTGAAGCTTGACAGCACTTTTGGTAGAAGCCTTGTTAACTCTATTAAGATTACTAGTCAAAGTCACTGTTGCTGCTTCATCGTCAGCTTCGCTTTCTGAACCATAACCAGCCCTTTAATTGCACAAGTAAACAATTAATGCAGGGAACCTATATTATAAGAAGTCATATGGTAGACATCTTTTTGCCATTCACATGCACAGTATTAATTCTTAACCTCTTAATTCTCTTCACAACTACTACTGGCATGTTCTAACTTCTATATCCTCACGTTCCCACTACGAAAGATACACAGAAAAAAAGGAATCACATAGGTGTGATATTACCCCAAAGTTTATGGTGGCAGTATCCTCTTCTAAGTTGACTTAGATCAGGCAAAGCAATTAGGTCATTCACTATGTAATATTCTGTATTATAGTAATATTTTACTGGTCTAGAAATAACACCCAGGCAAAGATGGGTACCACCAAATATAATCCAATAGAACCAGTGATATATACATAAATGTGTGTGTGTGTGTGTGTATAGCAGGAAAAGGCAGTCAACAAAAAGTTTACCAGAACCATTGCATACAGAAGTCAATGATATGCGCTCTATGCTTATGTTCCATGTTAAAGTAAGTTGCTGCATCCAAAAACTAAACAGCAAGAGAGAAAAAACAGCAGGGTTCGTACTTTGTAACATAATCGCTCACATCTTGCAAACTCCTCAAATCAGGAACCTGATGATTCTGCACAAACTTCCTAATTCTACGGGAAACACCCACAGGTTGAAGTCTGATTGAATAATGCCGAAAATCTACAAGTTTTGTTTCCTTATTGTAATTAAGTAACACAATTCTTTGACAAGAAGAAAGTTTGACCTGAAAAAGACAATATTCAGCAAATAAGTCCAACTGGTCCAAGTTCAACTATTTTCTTTTTGGGAAAAAGCTAGTCGGTCCAAGTTTTAATAGCTTTTTTTGCCACTTACAGTGTTGACATCGATGGATGGAAATATATTTTGAAACATTATGGTCGTTAGCTTCAAATGCTGTTCTGCTGATCCAAAACCGGAAAGAACAATCTGTACACAATATAATGCAAAATCCACATCAGTCTTACAATCACAAAAGTGATAAGTGATTGAGATTTTGAATGACCAAACCAAAATAAGTTCAATAAAAGAAGTTAGCTAAAACATAATAATCGACTCTTTTGTGATAATATGGAAACTGAAAGCACAGAATCTGTGAAAGCTATTGCACAAGATGACTGGTGTATAAACACTGGGACACATTAGTATGAAACAACTAAAACATTCTGGCTTCAGAATATATGCAAGAAACCAAAAGGAATTTTCAGATCTCCTTCCTCATGCCAATGGACCAAGCCTTATAGAATCAGTTGCAACTACCAACGAACAAGCTAAAGACAAAAAATTACCAAGGGAGGATTCTTGAAAAGTTCTTGGGGAGATCGTGGGCGTAATTGAGATTGAGCAACATCAACAGCTAATGAATACTCATGTATCTTGAAAGTTAGGGTTGGACCTTGTGGAGTCCTTGCAACCCTCAAAAAGGGAGCTGTATCAGTTTTTGATATTATAAGGAAATGAGTAACACCCAAAGGCCCAGCAACATTCAGAAAGTCTTTTAGATTGTTCCTTTTCTTCTCCTGAAATCAACCCACAAATAGTAACCAACAAGTTACATAATCAGCCATTATGACACAGCCACATTGGCAGTCAACACTCAATTTCACTTACTAACTTCCTACTCAACAGAAGAATCAATTCAAGTAATCGCTATCCCTAACAAAATTCTTTGTTAAATCCAACATATAGAAAATATGATGCAGAAATAAAAGAGAAGATTTAAGAAAACAATGAAGCATAGTGAAAAAATAGAGAAAGCATTCACCTTAAGCTTCAAAGCTGTATAGGGAAGCATCAACTTCCTTAAGTCCATCTGCAGCTGTTTAAGAGGACTTGGCAACTTTCCTCTCGAAAAAACAAAACTCTTGGGGACCTTATCACCTGTAATATGATCGACGTTGACATCTTTCTTTACTTTTACCGGCTTCACAAACGTTTTCCTCTTCTTCTGCTTCGTTCAGAAGATAATATGTTGTTATCCAAAAGAGACATGTATACGCACATTAAAAAGCGCAACTCAATTTCCGAAATCCTCCGCCTAAGCCCTAAACAGACAACTCTAACATTCGAAACTGCTCCGTTTTCTCGGCAACCAAACAAAAATTTAAAACTCAAACCAACGAACTTAACACCAGCCAAAAACTGAACCACCTACAAAAGGAAAGCACAGGAAGAAAAGAAAACATACGTTTCTAATGCGAGCCATTGCTTGGTAGAGCACCCACTAGTCGAACGGCAACCGAAGGCTTCCGTTGCTTCCAATCAATAATCCAACACCTTCAATTAGCAGAGGAAAATGAATATTTTTGACAATCAACCTATACCCAATGCGACTAAGATTGAAACGAAGAATGACAGGGTTATTAGGTGGAAGCAAATCAAATTGACAAATAATAAAAGCAAAATAGAAAATCATTACCAAGTTTGATTTTATACCTCCTTGTTTGCACTTTGAGTGCAGTGGTTTTACATTAGGGTTTTAGCTTCCTCAATCCAATTATGGGCCCAATATGAGAATTGTTGTAACTAGGCCTATAAAAATATGAAACCATAAGTTCAATTGATTCTTAATTGAATACTCTCAAACTTTTTTAAGAATAGAAAAGAATCTTATATTAATTTAGAAAATTGTATGGAAATGCAGTCATTTCCTCTACATCGACCTTATTTATGATACTATCGAAGTGAAACAAGGGATCTAAAAAATAATAGAGGTTGTTAGATTTGTGTTCTAAAAGTTATGTGAGATGATTACTTTTATATGTTATACTTATGAATTGAATGTTATTAATATTTTGTTCCATGAGTTTTATATTCATTTAGAAGTGCTCAAGAATATGCACTTAGTCTTGAACCGCATAACTCTAAATAATATGAATATTCAATTCTAAAATATTCACAGGTCTTGGATATTAGCAGGAACACTAATATGCCA
>JANZLH020000156.1:7092074-7103519 GCA_026770325.2 Erythroxylum fimbriatum | reverse complement strand
AATTAATTTTGATTTAATAATTAAAAATATATAAAGTAAAAATTAGTTTCTAAATAATATTGTTTAAATTATTTATTTTAAAAAAAATATTTTTATTAATACTATATTAATAAATATTATATAAAATATTAAAATAAATTTAAATAAAAATAATTTATTTTATTTATAACTATTATTAGTAATAAAAATATTTATTATTATTTTAAAAACAAAAATTATAAATTCACAAAAATTATAAAAGTTGAAATAAATAAAATAACTAATTAAAAAACTTTGAAAAAAGGGGGAAGGAAAGGTAGGAAGGAGAGGGGAGATTTTAAAATTTTTTAAAAATTTTACAAAAAAGTCTCTTTATTTTTTAAAATTTTCAATACCAATCAGTATTTAACCGTACTTTAAATACTGACTAGTATTATCCAAAATGGACCAATACTAATTAATATTTAAACTGAATACAACTGACTCTTTATTTTGTACCAATTTTAGTTCGATGCGATACTTAATAACCGGAACAAAACGGCGGTCATATCTTTGGTTCAATGTCTGCAAAATTAGACGACTCCTAGGTCTTTGTCCATGTATTGAATCCAAAGGGAAAAAGGTAGCACCCTGACATAAAATTGGAGTCCCCTTTTTGTCAATCCAAGTGTCAAAACATCAAGTGATCACAAACGAAGTTAAGTGTAAGGTGTCGTTCTAAGAATAATTAGAGAAAAATTAGCAAGACAGGACGTGCAGAGATGGAGCTACTTGTTTTGGTTAGCGTTTTTAAATTTTTGTGTCATTTTTTCCTTTTAATTCTATGATAAAAACAGATCCCGACGTACGATGACGATCATAAATAACTCGATTGCGAAATGCAGAGGAGTTGCGATCAAGGTTGGCCATGACGCATGGTTTCCGTTTCCCCCGTCATTAAGATTCACGGCCGGCGTCGTTTTCATTACTTATCACACAACGTTGAAAATAATTCCACAGATCTCACCTGCACCTAGCGAACGCTGATGTTACAATACCAATTGCAATAGAAACCATCAACTCCAAACGTTAACAAAAAAAACGTTTGATAAGGACTATAAAGGATGACAATGGGTACTTTTAATTTCTTTATATAGGAAATTTATCAAACACATCATCTCTAATTTAAGGTACATGTTAGTTTGGCCGAAAGAAGAGCGTCCAAATCACTCCAAGACTTTTACGCCAGCCAAATTGCCTTTGAGTGTGAAATTGGAACTATGTTTGACTTTTTCGAGGCGCGGTTCGTTAGCCGATTGCAGCATATTTGGTGCCTAATGTCCTTGAAAACATACACTCCGCCTTTAACTTCCCCGTAAAGCCACGTTAAGAAGAAGTGAATGAACATCTCCCTTCCTCGACAATGTTTATAGTGTAAAGACACGTGAATTGATTAAAGGAAGTCCGCTTGAAGAATCAGATAAAATGATAGGTTGAACTTCAACCAACCACTAACTAGAATTATGGAAACATAGAAGAGAAGATTGGTTGATGGTGCGTCGAATTCATCAAAAGTGAGACTTTGACGATATTTAGCAAGGTTTTAAAAATCGGACCGGACACGATCAAAAAAAGTTTGAATTGATTAGCGGTCTAGTTTGGTTTTAATTAATAATCTCTATGTATAAAAATCGGCCGGTTTAAACTTATTTCAGTCAGATTGGATTATCTGGACCGGTTTTAAAATCTTGGTTATTATCAGTGTTTTAAAAACCGAATCGAACTGATTGGTCGGACCGAAGAACCGGTTATTCGGAGTATGAAACGGTCCGATTTAGCCCTTATTTTTTTGTAAGTAATTGACCCGTTCATTTTTGCGGTCGGTCCGGTAAAAAAGACTGAACCAGTGAAAAAAAGACCGATCGGTCCACTTAAAATGTCTTGATTTTGATGATTTCAACTTGAATGAATATTATAATCAGTGATCTTTTTTTTTGGTGATAAAATATGACTAGTGAGCTTTGTTATTTTTTGTTGTTGTGTTGGTGAACTTAAAAAAAACTTGTATATTTTGAAGTTTGAAGGTTTAAGTTAAATTTACAATTAGATAAACAATTAAATAGTATATTTAAAAATTATCTTTTATATATAATATATAAAATAAAATTTCATATATTTATTAGTCACCGGTTTGATTCCTATTGAACCATTGATTCTTGAATCAGTTACTTCTCCGATTCAGTCACCGGTCTGATTTTTAAAACACTAATATTTAGTCGTTTAAACATGTTTACTTAGAGAAGTTGACATTGACGAAACACTATAAGAATTAGGAATGTTCGAGTTACGGTCTTACATTAATTAAATAGTATATTTAAAAATTGTTCGAATTACGGTCTTACAATAATTAAATAATATATTTAAAAATTATCTTTTATATATAATATATAAAATAAAATTTTATATATTTATTAGTTACTGGTTCAATTCCTATTGAACCATTGATTCTTGAATCAATTGCTTCTCCAATTCAATAACCGGTCTTATTTTTAAAACATTAATATTTAGTCGTTCAAACATGTTTACTTAGAGAAGCTGACTTTAACGAAACACTTAGGAACGTTCGAGTTACGGTCTTACATTAACTAAAGAAAACATTAATTTTAAATCTACAATTATTTTTTTAATTAGAGCGGTAATAAATTATTTATTAATTCTCATTTCGCGACAAGCGTTTACTTTTGTAACACGTGTACCAGAACCCAGCGAGGGTAGTGGCATTTCTGTAGTTTCACTAAAAACAAGACCCATTTTGACCCGCACCCTGCATAAATTCTAAAACCGAAAATTTGCTCCTCAAGCGGTCAGCACTTCCTCAAGACCGCAGCACATGTACGCTTAAAATCTCCGAATACCGTAAAAACGTAGAAGTAACGGAGGCTTTATAATTCTGTTATATATCTGAGGATCAGAGCTTGTTTGAATTCTGGGTTTTGAGTATGGGGTCGGAGCTGATATTCAGAGGCCACGACGATGCCCAACCAACAGCCGACGCCTACTCACCGAAACCACCAAAGCCATGGATCTCCGTCTCTCGACTGATTCGCTACATCCTCCGAGAACAGCGCCTTATCTTTGTTCTCGTCGGCATTTTTATTGCCACCGTTTTTTTCACCGTCCTCCCATCGTCATCTGTACGCAGCTCTCCGATCTCCGATAACTCTCTCTCCTACTTCTCCCGAGACTCAACCGCCACTTTCCGATACTACGAGCCACATAGGCCCTCCTTCGGATCTGTCGGGAAGATACCGTTGGAGTTGAAACGAAAAGGGTTGAGAATTGTGGTGACGGGAGGGGCAGGGTTCGTTGGGTCGCACCTCGTGGACCGTCTGATCGCTAGAGGCGACAGCGTGATCGTGGTAGATAACTTTTTCACCGGGAGAAAAGAGAACTTGATGCATCATTTTAACAATCCGAGGTTTGAGCTCATCCGGCACGATGTCGTTGAACCTCTTTTGCTTGAGGTGGACCAGATCTACCACCTCGCCTGCCCTGCCTCTCCTGTGCATTACAAGCACAACCCCATCAAGACCATAAAAACTAACGTTGTTGGAACATTGAACATGCTCGGTTTGGCTAAGAGAGTTGGTGCCAGATTTTTGCTCACCAGTACTAGCGAGGTCTATGGAGATCCTCTTCAACACCCTCAGGTCGAGACTTACTGGGGCAACGTTAATCCCATCGGTGCGTATTTTTTATCTTGTTATTTTTACTTATGAAGTGATCCTATTTCTGGTGATCGGAATCGTAAGCGATCCGTTTGGATGTAAACGATGAAGCGCATTTTAGCGGGATATAAGGCACGCGTCTACCATGCGCTTGACGTGTTGCTTTATTTGTAAAAACCCGTTTGCGGCTCTGCTTATTAAAATGGTGGGGAGGTGGCTGGTTCTGGTAGGACTTGGAATTTGGAGTGAAGCCCTTAGCTTGGATCCGATTTTGGAGAACCCCCGGTTGGCGGGTCAAGTAATTATTGTTGATCCAATTTTAAATTCTTTATTTAGAGGGGGAAAGAAAAAGGGCTTTATAAGTGCGATAATGGATTGTTGGTCCATTGCTTGGAAATGTGACAGGTGTCCGAAGTTGCTACGACGAAGGAAAGCGAACAGCGGAAACGTTGACGATGGACTACCACAGAGGAGCAGGTGTTGAGGTCAGCTTTCAGTAGTTTAAAAAGATCTTCCACTGTTTGTTACTATTTTTTTTCATGGATTCTATTTCTAATGCTTGTCTGCTTTTGCAGGTTAGAATTGCCAGAATTTTTAATACCTACGGGCCCCGCATGTGCATTGATGATGGTCGTGTCGTTAGTAACTTTGTTGCTCAGGTAAAGCCATCTATGATTCTTCCTTTAAGCAAATTTCTTCCACTAAAATAGTCATGTTGTCAACTTTAATGATAATGGTGGCGTAGTGCAGGCATTGAGGAAGGAACCTTTGACTGTCTATGGTGATGGGAAACAGACAAGGAGTTTCCAGTATGTTTCTGATTTGGTATGTTCTTCAGAGGCTTTTCTACAAATACCTTTTTTTTAATTATCTTTTCTTTTGTTGGTTTCCTTTTGATATTTATTTAGTCCATACATTACTTTCAAATCAACATCAAAGCTGTGAAATTTGTTTATATTGCTGCCAGTGGTTAAAGATTTTGTACTGCAAGAGATACTTAATTTGTGAATTGAAAATGGTTTCCGCAAGTTGGGGAGTGGGGGACCTTATTTTTGGATTGAAGGTTGGCGTTGGTTTTGCGAGTGGAGTGTTGTCGCTTAAACTCGAAGTCTGCTCACACATGCACATGTTTTTGTTTAAGCCTGCTCCTAACCACCACAATCTATCATCCCCTCCCTCGTCTGAGTTTTTAAGCCGTAAAATTTTTAGTTACCATTTTATTTTTAAAGCCTCTCATGTCCTGGTAAATTTAGCATTGATAAAGAATAGAATAAATATTTTAAAAAATAAAAAGATAGAAATATAATAGAATATATATTGTTTAGTTTAGTTATTGTTAAAATTTTTTTATGTGATTTGAAAATATAAATTTAGAATGACAAAGAAATAATTAACCAAAAGATCAAAATATTCCTATTCTTCCTCCTCCTCCTCCTCCTCTTCTTTTTATTATTAATTTTATTATTCTTATTATAATTAATAATTATTATTAATTTTTTACTTATTATTATTATTATTCTTATTATTATTAATTTAATTAATTATTATTATTATTTTTCTTATTATTAATATTAATTTTCTACTTATTATTATTCTTATTATTATTAATTTATTAAATTTATTTATTATTATTAAATTCCTTCGTATTATTAATTTTCCTCTTCTTCTTATTGGTATTATTATTATTAATTTTTTACTTACTATTATCCTTACTATTATTAATTTTATTATTTTGATTAATTATATTTATTGTTATTATTATATTTATTTATATTATTTATATTATTAAATTCCAAATTATTATTAATTTTCTTCTTCCTCTTAATATTAATATTATTTTTACTATTATTATTATTATTATTAATTTTCTGCTTATTATTAATAATTTTCTTCTTCATAATAATTATTAATAATAATAATTATTATTATTATTAATTTCTTATTATTATTAATTTTGAAAATGAAAAAGAAACACGGATGGAGTGAAGGATAAAAAAGTCACAAACAAATGACTTTATTCTTGGAATAGGTAAAAACAGGTGGGAATGGTTATTAGCTATTGATGAAAGTTAAGGAATATATTCTGTGTATTTTAGTCTAACCAAACAAAGGAATAATTAAGTTTTAAGAATACAATACCTGTTCCATTAAACTAAACATGCCATTAAGGTTTGATAAGGCTTATCTGGTGTCGGTGGGATGACATTTTTGTCAGTAAGTATGTTTTCTTCTAATACCTTCAGGAAATTGTTAAGAGCTAGTGCGGCAAGGAAATCGTGCTTCTTCTTCTGTGCTTATTTTTATTTACTTCTATTTTTGCTTCATGCCAGGTTGAGGGTCTAATGCGGCTTATGGAAGGGGAACATGTGGGGCCATTCAATCTTGGGAATCCTGGAGAATTCACTATGCTCGAGCTTGCTCAGGTATGTTTACACTGATACTACATGATGTTTAGCTATCTTAAGATTCACGATTCTGACGATCTTGTTCATCTTTGGCTTTTAATCTTTCATGGACATCAATTGCATCATATCCTTGGTTTCCCACAATAAAAAATGTAGGAGAATTTATACCTCGATCCTGGAGGTTTGAGTGGGGGACAATGTGATATCTCATTTGCGAGATACCAGTCTTTTGAACAGTGACTTTTGCAATTGAATGGCCCCTCTTTTCTCGGAGCAAATCCCGTGACATAATTATCTACAAGAAACTATTTGTGTTTGAGATATCTTCTCACGTTTTTTTTTCCCAGAAAACTGAGCAATCTCTATATTATGGTGCAGGTGGTCCAGGAAACAATTGACCCGGATGCACAGATCGAGTTTAAGCCTAACACACCTGATGACCCACACAAGAGGAAGCCTGACATCGCAAAGGCCATAGATCTACTTGGTTGGGAACCCAAGGTTTCCCTACGGAAGGGTCTCCCTCTAATGGTGTCTGACTTCCAGCAACGAATCTTTGGTGACCATAAGGAAGGTAGCACCGTCACTGTTACAGACGCCACCGTGTCGAAATCTTAAATAGCTTACATGCTTATTGCAAGTGGGGAAGTGTGATTGTTCAGTAGACGACCAATTTGTTCTCTCCTCTTCTTACGCAACCAAATACAAGAATGGCAAATGCCAGCAGCTGCAGAAGCCTTTGTTCTTTGAGGAGTAGATTTGCTTGTTCCTTTTGCCTTAGTCCACACTCGTCATTGTAATTTCCATAGACAGCGAGCCTTGCAAAATTCAAGCCATTTATACCTAGTCTTTTAATGCAATTTGTATGTGTAAGAGGATTAGCAATAAGCTTTAAGTCCTTCGTTCTCTTTTCCACTTCAAAGCACTAGCCTCTTTCTAAATTGCACACTTTCTTACTTGAAGCCTTGCAAATTAGAAATACTGGGCTGTTACTTATTCTGTAATTACATTTTTCACCGAGTGAAGTGTATCTGGTTGTTTAAGCCCACAAAGATAACTTCCACGGGATTCCTTTTTCCGGGACTGCTTCGCCACAAATGTTGGGGGACTAAGTGTCTCGACACCATTGTTGATTGATTCATGCATTGGTGCCTCATGGTCAGTGTGCTTGTCGAGCCACAAAACGATATCGGCGAGAACAACGTCGACGTTCTCGTCAGGCTCTCCTACGGTCAGAGAATGCCACATTCCAGGGTACAATTTGATGGTCTTGTCTTTGCTACCGGCTTGTATGTACAAGGCCTTGCTTATTTCTGGGTCAGTTACTGTGTCTGCATCGCCATGCAATACGAAGAAAGGTAGTGTTACCTGCCAATACCAAGCCTTTTAGTTAACTAATTCCTTAAAATACGTATTTAATCCTTGAAGTACAGACTTTTTTTTAAAAAAAAAGTTCATACCAAGTATAGTAACTAGAGTATCTGATAAAGATTTGGCTCTACAAGAACCGACATGCTTCTTACCTCATTCAAACTCTCTTCAATGCTCATGCTAGTTCTGAGCATTTCCAGGGCTGTTTTCAACCTTGGTCTGTCTTGGTAAATCAGCTTGTTATTCCTTACCTGCACCAAACAAATGGGAAGACAAAATGTCATCATCTATAACAATGGAAAGTTTCCCATCTGTGATGGCTTCTGCCCTGTATCAGTCTTTCTTTCCCCGACAAAGAAAGTTAATGAGAGGAGGCAATGAGTTTTGTTTCTGTCAGGAGAAGCAGCATAGTTTTTATTTACTTGAATCCTCCTGCGTGAGATTACTTCAGTTTCAAAGTCGAAGGCTGCTTCAACATTTCAGATTCTCCAAAATGATTTAAGAAAAAAGAAAAGCACTCACCTTTTCACGCTTAACAGGGTCCTTAAAGGCGGAGTCAATGACATCTTTTGTCGGGACGATCTTCCACTTTGGTATAAGCTCCACAAAACTAGTCAGTATATTGACAACCACCGGATGCGGCTTCATTTTCTCGGATATCTGATAATATTTCCGCCATTATTAGAAAGCAGACTAACTAATGTAGTTAACCCTACTCTACTATATATACCTCACCTTACACATGGGTGCAACAAGAACCGCCCCATCGTAGAAAGATGGTTCCTTTTTGTGAAGTAACAGGGTCACTGCTCCTCCCATGGACTCACCATACAGGAACCTGCCTTTGTCCCTGTAATCTTTCTCAGCTGAGAACCATGGGAACATGTCAGTTTTCTTCCAGAATTATAAGAGAAGTAGAGAACTCGTACATTAACATACATACATACATACATACCAGAAACAGACTTGAAGAATTCATTGCAATCGTTTACGATGTTGTCGAACTTCTTGATGTAACAACGAGACCCACTGGACCGTCCATGTCCTTCGTAATCAACTCCAAACACGGCGTATCCGGCACTCGCTAGCCTAATCCCGCATTCTGTAATCACAGGGCAATGCTTGTTAGTGTTATTATAAGCCATCAAAATTAGTAATTATTGTCCAACTCATATGGATATAGCTTATTAAATCATACCACATCATATAAAAAAGATAATAGACAAGGATTTTTTACTTGTTTCAATTGTTTTAAAATATAATTTGATTTTTTTAAAATTATTAAGAAAATACTTTTATAATATTACAAATTTAAAAATGTTAGACTTCAATTAAAATTATTTTAATAAAAGTTATCATATAGTAATTAATTATTAAACACTTAATAAAATCTATATGAAATGTTTTGGATTAAATTTATTAATACTATTTACAACAAAAAACCACAACGAAACTTTTTTCTTAACTAGTAAAGGGGAATTGTATTAATAGTAACTATTAAAATAATCTCAAAAAATTTAATAAGATATTCAACAATAATAACAAAATAATAACAACAATAACATTCGCTATAAATCCCGATGATACGCGAAGTATGAGAAGATTTAATAGTACGTAACTTTACTCCTAACTAGTAAAGAAAATATTTTCAAATTAATACACAATGTACTTAATAATTTAAATAATTTAAACATATCACAAAATATTTTTGAAAATGATTAAAATTTTAAAAAAGATATTATAATTTTTACCATTAAAATAGGTGTCTTCTAAAATAATCAAATATTTAACAGGCAAGACAATTAGTATATGTCATCATTTTTATCCATCTAATTACCCAATAGAACCCAGCTGGCTTTTCATTTCCTTCATTTCTATTTTCAAGTAAGGTGTTATTCAAAAAGGACCCACAGCAAATCATATTATTTATTGTCTCTCAGGAACTTTATTAGGTCATGAGCACAACTGCACAAGTAAGTTTATGTTAATCTTAAAGTTTTTAATGGAATGAATCGGAATAGGATTGAATGAAATGATTTATAATAGAATAAAATATAAATAGATGTAATATTAGAAAATTATTGTTTAAGATGAATGAAAATGTTCATAATATGATATAGTGAAATATTATTTAGATGAAGAGTTTATAATGTAATATAGTGTAAAGTTGTTTATTATTTTACATTTCATCGTAAACTTCCCAAATCAGAGATTTTTTATTTTTACTGTTTATGATGGAACGAGATATAATATGAAATCCTCATTTTCTATCTCATTCTAGTTCATTCTATTGTAAACTCTCCTTCTAAATGATAAAATAATATTACATTTTATTGCATTTTATTAATATACCTCTAACCAAATATACCCTAATGTTATGATGGGTCATAAAAGCCTATGGTTGAGCTCAAGGTGTGAAAAAAAGTCTTAAATCACACTATGAATCTAATGCTTAATTGGAACAAAATGCAAAGACAGCTTTAAGTCGTTATCTAAAGACAAATGAAAGTTGGAAAGAAGACAAAAAAAGATAATGCTCATGGTATGTAGCATTCATTTTATGTGGAACTCTAAAGATAAGATGAAACAACAGGCTCCCACCCATTCCACTGGGTGACAAGTTTAAGATAGTCTTTGAGGGCATGATAAAAGATGAAGAGAAGATAAGTGTTGCATGGGTGCATAGTACTTGTCAGTCTTGTCAGTAGTTTGCATATTCCCTAACCCTTTGTAATCAACGTGATACGAACCAAAAGGCTTGGTTTGATGGGAAAGAACATTACATGATGACACTTAAAAGAGAGATTACGAAGTCTATGTAAAGGTGATAATAATAACAGCAAGCGAACATAAACAGGATGAGGATTTATTGCCTTTCATGAAACCACTGCACTCCATGCCATACCCTGCATGATGATTCTTGATTATTCACAATCAACAACAAACACAGACTATTTAGAGAAAAGGAGGGAGATACCATGACAGAGGAAAATAAGTGCTTTCGGAGACGATGAACAAGGCAACCATCTACAGGTAAATAGCTCAACTCCTCTGGAGTTCTTTATGTACTCCTATTTATCAACATAATCACACAACATAACAGAAGCCAAGAAAGAAGAAACAGAAAATAATGGAGGCATATATATATATATATATTATAACATTCGGAACCTTACCTCACGATAGTCAAACTGATCCATATTAGTATATAAAAGCGATCGCAAGGCTGTTAAGCAACCAAAATAACCTTGATCACTGGATGTATACGCATATAATTAACCTCGATACAAGCGTCAAAAAAGAGGCGGAGAGGATTGAAGTTTCAGCTTAATGGTTGAAAGGAAAAGGAATAAGAAACAAGGAGCCGAATGGAGAGATTGGAGTGTTTGAATTGAAGCTGGATGATGAAGAAGAATGATAAAGGATGAGGGTACGGTGGCTTTATGCTGAGTTATATTATATATGTATATGGCTATGAGAATTTTTCAGAGTAGTTTATGGTTTTTATTGTATGGCGTGCGGAAAGGTTCTCCCACTCCTTTTGCTAGCCAATCCCCTTTGTCAGCTTTTGGCAAGATTCTCCACGTCAGTTTTGAGTTTTGTCGTTTTCCACGAAGAAATGTCGTATATCCAGTTACCTAATCCTTTCGTATAAAACTGCCCATACTTGAAAGCATTCAACGTTCGACACGCGTCCACTTTACATGCACATAATAATAGGATTCTTTGTCCATTTTATCCTGTTTTATAAATCTCAATCATCCATTTATGTGAGACCCGCGTAGATCCCATATAAATGAATGGCTGAGATTCATAAGATAGATAAGAATAGAGTAAAATGGACAAAGGATCCCGTCCCATAATAACATAATTCTCTTTTCTTTAGAGTCGTCCCAATTTTGTTTTGTTTTGTTTTGTTTTGTTTTTTTTTCTGAATTGTAAATTTTTATTTTTGATTTGATTATTAACGTGAGTCTAGTTTT
>JANZLH020000156.1:7069127-7081635 GCA_026770325.2 Erythroxylum fimbriatum | reverse complement strand
TCAATAAAGCTCTTGACTACATTAGTTATCCTTTCCTCTTCAAGGTACTTAAGGCTTTCAACTTCCTCAATATTTTTATCAACTGGATTAAGGCTTGTGTCTCCACCATAGCTTTTTGCACCCTAATTAATAGTACCCCTTCTAGAATTATTAAGGAGGAGAGGTATTAAATAGGGAGATCCTTTGTCTTCTTATCTATTTATTCTACGTATGGAAGTGTTATCTCAATTGCTCATGACCAGAGTCTCTTATAATCCCAAATTTAGGTATCACTCCAAATGTAGAAGAGTTTCTCTTACCCATCTATGTTTCGCGAATGACCTAATTCTCTTCTCTAAAGCTCACCTTAAATCTGTAGCTATTGATAGATACTCTCAATGAGTTTTCTGACATGTCTGGGCTCAAAGTGAATCTTAATAAAGTCATTATGTTCTCTTATCAATGACAGAATCTCTCTAAGACACTATTTCCTCTTTAACTGGTATGAATAGGAAAGTCCCGCCTTTACATTATCTAGGTTTGCCTATTACTACTAGAGGTTATTCTTCAATAAAGTTCTTCCTTTAATTGAAAGAATATAGATGAGAATCAGCAAATGGACCAATAGATTTCTTTCCTTTAGAGGTAGAGTTCAGTTAATTAAATTTGTCTTATGCTCCCTTCACTTATATTGAAGCACGCATTTTACTTTGTCTAAGAAATTGATCAAATCAGTGAAGAAAATGATGAGAGAAATTTTATAGGCAAAGCAAACAGAAATTTGGGTTTTCCTAAGGTCAAATGGGTAGATGTGTGTAAACCCAATGAGAAGGAAGGGTTGGGGATCATCTCTATAAGAGTAGCCAACAACATCTTTTTTATTAAAAGAATTTGGAGAGTGCTTCAAAATAAGCATTCACTGTGGATGCCATGGCTTCATAGTTATTTTTTGAAAGGGACAACCTGTGGTCCCTTTCACCTAGATCATCCTTCTTTTGGTACCTTAACCAAATTTTAAAGAAAAGAGATGAAGTAACAAATGAGGTTTGTTGTAAAATTGGGAATGGAAAGGCTACTTTCTTAAGGCATGATAACTAGACTGGTTATAGTCCCCTTACTCATAACTCCAATGCGATATTAGCCTTTTCAGGGCTTGATTACAAGGTTAAGATTGCAGTTCTTATAAACCATAATGAGTGGGTACACTTTCCTATAGAAGTTCAATAGCTAAAACCTCCTTATTCTCCTTATCCTAACATCCAAGACAATTATCTTTGGCTTGAAATTCCTATTAAGAGATTTTCTGGCAGACTCTACAGGAGATGGGTTTATAATTATGAGCAAGATGTTCCCTGATTCACAGTTATTTGGAACAAATTTCTCAGACCTAATACTGTAGCGCCCCCTTACCGCAAGGTACACACCGGGACACCCGGAGGTCTTTCCGGTACACATCCTACGATAAGAGCGAGCTACGATCGATCACTACATTCACTTTCTATGGCATCATATCGTTATTCACTTGTAAAGCATCATAAAAAATCACAATATTTTTAAAACCAACTTTTTCCTCATTTCATTTCACAATATCGATGACTACATTGTGTCTTTCACATTTTCCATATGTACATCAACAAAAACCTAATATAATAAAACTACATGAATGAGGAAAATATATACAATCTAACTAATCTGTCCAAAAAGCCCAACTGACCGACCTTTAAGCCATGACTTCTCCTGCTAATCACAATATACTCGACTGGTAGAGCCTCTTCAGTAGCTAGAGTTGTCTCTCGGTCCTGAAAAGACAACTTTGCAATTTTGGTGAGTTTTGCAAACTCAATGAGGTAACCATCATCGATGGTTCACTCAAATCATGCAACACAACAATTCACATATCAATTAATTCACTACTTTGCATATCACAAAAGCATCACATTTTCACTTAAGCATAAGTAATTCTACATTCCCAATCAATCAAATCTACTTAGCAAGATGCATATGAAATGCTCATGAGATACTCTTCCAATTGTTACGTTGATGTGACCGAGTGCCTGAATTATCCCATATAGGGCTCATTAAACGTTGAGCCTAAGGCTCTGAATCACTTGTGAGCTCGAGGCTCCGTTTCACTCGTTGAGCTTTAAGCTCTAATCGGTGGCTACTCTGGTCATAACTGCCATTATCTGATTAAGCATTCATGAATGGAAGCCATGTACCATAATCAAACACATTTTAAAGCACTTAGGTCTTCACATTCACATTCAAGCAGCACTTCAATAATTCAATCCACATTACACACTCATCGGAACTTTTGTCCGGAATCCACAATCAAATCACATTCATTCTTTATTCAAACATAATTATAAGCAAACAATAATTGAGAGAAACCATCTAGGTTACTCACAAGTTGCTCCCGAAGCTAATGCCTGAAAGATCCGGCAACGTCCGAAGGTTGACATTCCAGTTGCTCCTCTATAACAAATAATATACACAATATTACAATTTGCACAATTATCAGTATTCAATAATGCACGTGTATGAAATAAATTATGTACAATGCATGTTCATGATAATCCCGGGTAATTTCCGTCACAAAATTGATCTCATATCAAAACTCATCTAAGTATAATTTATACTTAGGTTTATGACTCACTAGCACTATTGAAATCACAATTCATTACTCACTAGCTTACTTTCAGATTTTCCAAAACATCCCTTTCGGGTCTACTGTTTACCTTCAATCAGAAGGTGAAAGTGAGATAATTAGGTCAAACTTTCTTCTAGACAAGTGTTCCTACATCTCTTATCTTTCCATTGATACCAAAATCACTCAATTTGGTTCAGTGAGTCAAAAGATACACTTTAAATATTTTTGGACTGCTCTTGTCCAAACAGTATAGCATGCATAACTTCCATCTAGAATTTAAACATCTTAGAGACTGAATTAGATCCCAATTTCCTCGTACCATTTGTAGCCCCATGTCTCTAGTTTACCCAAAACAAAAATCATCTCATTTGGATCAGTAGAACTCAGAAAATCAATAAAATACTGAAGTAAGTTCAGTGGATTAACACTAGTTCATATCCTTTAATAACACAATCACTCTACCCGTCCCACTCTTTTTCACTAAATCTTTATCCATTCATTTCATATGGCTATGATTCTTGGCAAAGGTGTAGGTCAATGTCTTACAAATATAATGGTTTAAGAATCGGATCATTTGGACGTCTCGAGAAGGAGTTATGGCCAAAAGAATCCAATATGTTCATATCTTGACTCATATTGTATATGCCTTGGCGCAATTGCTATAACTCTCACTAAAGGTGTCAGATTGACTTCGTTTTTGGACTATTGGAAAAAGGACTTCTAGATCTACAACTTTCATGTAGACCTTGAAGGCCAATTCTATCGTCTGACTTCTGTATTGTCTCACTTTTGCATTGTCTCACTTTCCTTTCGTCTTAGTTGTATCGTCTCAGTTGTATCGTCTAATTTTCATCTTCTCATTTCGAAATCGTCTCATTTCCATCGTCTCATTTTCTTTCGTCTCATTTCTTCCGTTTCATTTTCTTCCATCTCATTTTCTTCCGTCTTATTTTTCCGTCTCATTTTCTTCCGTCTCATTTCTTCCGTCTCATTTTCTTCTGTCTCTTTTCTTCTGTCTCGTTTGCTTCCCTCTCATTTTCTTCCGTCTCATTTCTTCCGTCTCATTTTCTTCCGTCTCATTTCTTCCGTCTCATTTTCTTCTGTCTCATTTTCTTTCGTCTCATTTCTTCTGTCTCATTTCTTCCGTTTATTTCTTCCGTCTCATTTTCTTCTTTAGAACGTCTTCACTTATAAGGATCATAACTTTTGACTCCGATGTCCAAAATTTTCATACTATATACTGTTGGAAATATAAAAGAAAGATATAAAACTTTCCAGAAGGCAATGTTTCAAAAATCTATTTATATCAATCCCAAATTTGCCCCTAAATTCCGAAGACGAATTTCCCATTCGTACACCAACAGACTGCACCAAATTCTAAACTTCATGACAAGTTTTGAGATTCTTAGAGACAGAATTGAAATTTGATGTCTTCATAAGAAATGTAGCCATATGTTTCTAGTTTAATCCAAATCAATAATAATATCATTTGAATAACCAGAGAAAAAGTTATGGCTAACAGACCGAAGCACACTCAGTTCACATTTTTCCAGATTTTCAAACTTTCAATATTTTACAACACCTAAACGCTCATAATCTGTCAAAACACTAAATTAACACCATAACTAGATTTTTCATCCCCAACAACACAATATTTATGAACAAACATGTAAATTCCATTTTCCATGCAGATGATAGTAACTTATCAAATTTATTTCACAAATCCCCAACTCCAAAGGATTTCTTCACCACTTACCTGCTGAAAACTCCAAAATCTTCAAGCCCTAAAATCCACACGTTTTACGTACTTCACTGACTACAATGACCACCTTCTATTTTTTCTTAGGTTAGAGCACACAAATGGCAAAGTGGGTTTGGTGGAGGAAAGGAAAAGCATAGAAGTCTCTTAGAAGGTATTTGATGGGAAACTCTGTGTTTCAAAAGAAAGTTTGAAAAAGATGGTAATAAAGAAGGGACTTAGACAAGACTTAACCTGTTAACTCTCAAAGAATAGTAACCTACTTCTAGCAAGAGTACAAAAGCCTAAGCGACACTTGTCACTTTCCCACTACCTACGCTCTAACTTAGTTTCTTTTGAAACTAACTCCCTTAACTTTCATCTTTACAATCCAACTATCTCCAAATATCTTTTGATTTCTTGTTCCCTATTATATATATATATATATATATATATCATAATACTCCATAAATGTCAAAGGTAACTCCTAAGTTCACCAACATATACAAATACGATATTTCCACTAATCACTAATATTTCCAATGTGAACACATTTATAACTCTCAAAGATTCACAAATCAATTCAATTATACCCGGAATTATTCATGAGTGCATTTACAATTATTTTCATGTGCTGATAATTTCACTATTCATATATATGCGTATGGAATATTATGCATGAATATGGAAGGGCATCTCTAACTCTCATTAATCACTCACATTTACCATTCTAACCCTCCCATAAGTAATGGGATGTTACATCAGTAGCTAGAGTCGTCTCTCGGTCCTGAAAAGACAACGTTGCAATTTTGATGAGTTTTGCGAACTCACTAAGTGAACCATCATTGATGAATTCTCCGGATCTTATACACAAATCACATTTTGCATAATGACTCATTTCAAGCATACATAATTGTTCGGCTACTCACATATCATGGCATATCACATAATCATTCAATATCACCTTGCAAACCAATCTTGATCTTCAGTCTTATAATATTATATGCATGATACTCACATTCGTTATTATTGTTGTGACTGAGTGCCTAACACATACTTATACAAATACTGGCCCATAGGGCTCAGTCAGAATAGAGTTCATGGAGCAAAGCTCTATGTGCAGAATCAGAATTCACGGAGCAAAGCTCTACGTGGAAGCGCTTCAAACTGGCTACTCAAGTCACAACGCCTTTATGTTATCATGTATTTCATGAAATGCATCAAATACATATATATCATATATCATAATCACATATGATGCTCAACAAAGCTCATAATCATCGGACCTAAGTCTGGCATTCAACATTCGTTGAGGGTTTACAAAGCATTCAGAAAACCATAGCAGTCAAAACTACAATCAAAGCATTTCCAATACATTCCCGAATATTGGTCTCCTCGGACAAGTCAAGTTTGGAATTCATAAACAAATCGCAAACGATTTTAAAACATTAGAGGGTTTAACAAATTAAATCAAATCAATCCTAGGAAATCATCTAGGTTGACTCACAGTCACTCCTGAAGCTAATGCCTGGAAGATCCAGCAACGTCTGGAGGTTGACGTTCTAGTTGCTCCTCTATAACAAATAATATGCACAATATCACAATTTGCACAATTATAAGTATTCAATAATGCACATGCATAAAATGACGTATGTACAATGCATGTTCATGTAAACCCTGAGTATTATCCGACACAAAATCAATCTCATTTGGATCAGTAGACCTCTAGAAACCATCGAAATAATGAAGTAAGTTTAGTAGATTAACACCAGTTCGTATCCTTTAAGAACACACTCACTGTATCCGTCCCACTCTTTTCACTCAATCCTTCTCCATTCATTTCAGATAGCTATGATTCTTGGAGGAGATGTAGATCACTGTCTTACGAATCTAATGGTTCAACAATCAGATAATTTAGATGCCTAGAGAAGAAGGTATGACCAAAAGACTCCGACATGTTCATATCTTTACTTGTATTGTACATGTCTTGCAACAATTGCCATAACTCTCACTACAGATGTCGAATTGACTTCATTTTTGGACTAATGGGAAGAGGAATTCTAGATATACAACTTTCATGAAGACCTTGAAGGCCAATTCTAACATCTCACTTCTGTATCATCTCACTTTTGCATCATCTCACTTTCCTTTCGACTCAGTTCTATCGTTCACTTCCATCGTCTGACTTTCTATCGTCTCACTTCCATCGTCTCACTTTCTATCGCCTCACTTCCATCGTTTCACTTTCTATCATCTCACTTCTATCGTCTCACTTTCTATCATCTCACTTTCTATCGTATCACTTCCATCATCTCACTTTTGCGTTTCACTTCTACGTCTCACTTTTGCGTCTCATTTCTTCCGTCTCACTTTTGCGTCTCACTTTTGCTCCAGAATATCTCCACTTATAAGAATCATACCTTTTGACTCCGATGTTCAAAATTTTCATACTATATACCGTTGGAAAGATAAAAGAAAGATCTACAACTCTCAAGAAGGCAACTTTGCCAAAATCTATCTAGATCAATCCAGAATTTCCCCTTTAATTCAGAACACGAATTTACATTCATCTCCCAATGTACTGCACCCAATTCTCAACTTCATGAAAAATTTTGAGATTCTTAGAGACAGAATTGAAATTCGATGTCTTCATACGAAATGTAGCCATATATCTTTAGTTTAATCCAAATCAAGAATCATCTCGTTTGGACAACTAGAGAAAACGTTGTGGCTAAAAGACTGAAGCAAACTCAGTGAACATTTTCCAGATCACTACCAATTTTGTTTCTAAATCTTTCCTCATCGCAACTCATACCAAGATCACTCTTTCTACTCCCTCTACTTCTCATTTTCGATAAAATCCCATTTAATATTAATCAAACCCGGAAGTTATCATTGAATGCATGTGCCACTTTTTAATATGCAAACATTCAATATTTATGTGCATATATGCTAACATTATGCGTGAGCAAGCAAATGCATTTCCTTAATCTCTCTTAGAGCTCCCATGTACTAAAATTTCGGGTCCTCACCTTAATATGGGGACAGAATGTTACAGTTATTTACGCATTAAATGATGATGTCATGATTAAGTTAGTAGCGTGACTGCTCTAACATGCCATTATCATAGGTTATGTACTTGAATGTCCTCAAGATGTTCAGATATATACTATATGGTAGTGGGGTGTTACAACATGTGCACCTGATAATACTTGCATTACTCCATTTGTTGCATTTACAATGTAGCTCTTTGATTTTAGGGCTCCCACACAAATGAGATTTTTTTTCAAACTTGACACGTATCTGACATCTGTCAAAGTCTTGGTTGTTCCATCGTGATTCCTTAAGTGAATTGAACTAATCCCATTTGTAGTGTAGGGATTGTCATTTGCTATGTAGACAAATCCACCTTCTAGCTCTCTAAAATCAAGGAACCAATCATAGCTGGGACACATATGATGGCTACATTATGAATCTGGTAGCCATGGACTAAAAGAGCTTATTGAGGATGTAACAATCAATGAAAAATCTGAGTCTGTGTCATCACACTGAGCAATATTCGAATTTGCAACAGCCTTTCCCTTATTAGATTTGCCTTATTCTTTAGCTTTGGACAATCCTTCTTCCAGTGCCCAATCTCCCGAAAAAAGACACATTCATCCCTATTTGGCCTGGATTTTGATCTCCCTTTCTTCCCCTTCTTCCAACTTTGCAATTGATCTCTGACTACCAAAGCTTCTGTTACTCCAATTATGCTTCCTTTCTTGTCATTCTTCTTCAATTCATAATTGTAAAAGGCAGCACAAACTTCGCTTAGAGACACCTTAACGTTCCCATAGAGTAGAGCATTTTCAAGGAACTCAAACTCTTCAGGAAGAAATCTTAATAATATCAAAGCTAAATCTTCATCTTCAAATGTCACATTCATATTCATTAAATCACTTATTAAAGTTGGTGATGTGATCATTCATAGTAGTGCCAGGAACATAAGTGAAGCGAAACAGTCTTTTCTTCATGTAAAGATTGTTTTGACTGCTTTTCTTCAAATATGTTTCCTCCAATGCCTTTTACAATTTACTTGCAAAAGTCTCCTTACAAAATGAATACTTATGTTCTCTAGATAGACACGATCGAATTGTACCATACTTTTTGAAATTAAAAAAAACCTTATTATCACATAAAATAGTTAGTAGTTCTCGAATATGATTATCATGTTCAATAAGTGAAGTATTATGGACCAAAATGTCATAAAAATGATTAACACATACCTCCTTATAACACTTTGGAATATAAAATTTAAGAGAGTTTGGAAGGTTGTGGGGGCATTTGTAAGACCAAATGATAAATGACATTACTAAAAATTCATAATACTCTTCATGTGTCCAAAAGGTTATCTCGTGTATGTCTTAGGGTTGAACCCTAATTTGGTGATAGCCTAGTTTAAAGTCAAGCTTGGAATACACCTTTGCTCCGTGGAGTTTGTCAAGTAACCAATTTGTATCGGGTTTCGAAAAACAATCAGAGACGTGGCTCTACTTAAAACTCGGTAGTGCTCTGGGAAACACCAATTCTACCCTTCTTCTTGACTAATAACACAGGTCTCGAAAAGGGGTTGTTGCAGTCTAATGATTCCCCTTTTTTACATTTCAAACACTAATTTCTTTATCTTTATCTTCTGTATGTGGGGATATTGGTAAGGTCAAACATTGCTAGGTTCTGTTCCTCTTTCAACACGATGGCATGTGTCATGGCTGCGTTCTGGCGGCAATTCAGTGGGTGTTTGAAGCTCATCCTAAAAATCTGAAAATACCCCCTGAATCCCTGGACCAATCACCTCTACTTCGTTGAACTCATATCTTACCCAACGATGCAATTTTAGAAATAAACCCTCGTCTTAATGGAAGGTTTTTACCAAGGATTTAAAAGACACCAAGGCCTTAGGCTAGGATCTTCCTTCAATACAATCTTCTTCCCATTTATGTTAATGCCATTGTGGGTTTCTTCCAATCGTCTTCCATCACCCCTAAAGTTGCTAAGCATTTGAGCCCAAGGATCACGTTGTAGCATCAAACTATTAAATTCCACCCACATTTATGTCATTTTGTTCCTCAAACCCACAACTATTGCAGCTCATTTTCTACTTGTTCCAACCAAGCTTCCATTCTAGTAACAGGCATCACCTATGTGAAGGATCGATACTCTGATACCAACATAATAGAGGCCTAAGGATAGAGAGAAATTGAATAGAAAATGCGTAGAACGTGAGCTGCATTTTTCATAACAAAAAAATGATACCTTTCAAGAGGCTACAGCTCTTCCCTGACTAAGAAGTTTCCCAAAACAAAATTACCAATTTGATGTCCTTCCTCACCACTTCCTTCCCCCAGATACTGCACTCTGTGCTGACAAAAATAAAAAATTTTGCTAGATCACCCCCTGTACTAGAATGATATACTAACAACATATAAAAGACCCAAACACAGACAAAACATTCTTCCAGCCTCCAAAATCACACTATCAGGCCCCGATCCATCAGTTTCTTGCTTTTCTTATCCTGCCTTTGATACGCATATTTAACTTGGGGCTTAACAACCTGATTTCTCAGACAATTTTTTTCCGTAAACACAAGTATCCAGTCCAAGCTAGCTACTTCAACTAGTTGGCTTAAAAACCAAACTCTAATCACAAATCAATAAATGAGAGTGAATAGTATTAAACAAGAAAATTCAAAAAGATAGTTGGGGCATATTTGAGTCACTAATTTATGTGGCAGCATCAGGCTGAGAATCCCCTTCCTTCTCCACACTTGTTTCTTACATGCAGGGGCATTAAAGTGTTTTTGAATAATCGGCAGCAGCACTAACTACGGAAACCAGACCAGCAGTGGAAATTACATGCGTCCAATTTCGTGTCCCAGCAGCAAGTGCTCCCCCTGCTACAGCACCAGCAATCAAAGCATTCACCTGTATTAGAAATGTAAATAAATGAAAGCTTCAGCACATTAGGTAAATTTCAATAGGTCAGAATTTGATAAACAAACTTTTATTCTTACTACAGAAGCAAAATACAAGAATGTCTTTCGTAATGCAAACTGCAATTTGTGGAGTCAAATTAGGATCACATGGAAAAAATCATGTTACTGAACTAAGTACAGGTGATGATTATCTAACTGCATAAAGATGCTGAATGTAAAGAGTCCTAGACACACACCTCTGTCCTAATTTTACAATAGTGCATGTCCCAAATTAAGGTTAGAAACTTAAAAGGAAAACTTCATAAAATTCATCAGATTTCGAAGTCTTAGGTTACAGATGCATCACAAACATAGAGCTAACTTAGATTGACCAATAAGGAAGAGCACATTAAATAGATTATCAGTGGCAAAATAAACTGTTGGCAGAAAATGACATAAACATGACAGGTTCTGTAATAAGGGGGAAGTCATTAATTAGAATACAAACCATGGGTGCTCCAATTTTCTACCCATGCTTCTGATTCCCAATGGGTGCTTCTGCCTCTAAAGACAGAGGGGCTACCACTACGTTTTATATATTTAAAATCAATATGGTAGAACCATGGGCTTTAAAATCAATAAACTGAAATGCCTGAATTCAGCTCATCAATATGTAACACTGTATACGTACACATGTCTTACCCAATCGTTTTGATTTCTATATCGTTGAATCACACAACGAGTAGAAGTGAAAATCCCAGCAACAAGACCTGGAAGACAAGATAATTAGAACCAGTTGACAAGTATATCATGCGGTCGCAAAAAGTTAGGCACTTGAAAGCAAATGATAGAAATAACTAGAAGTAACTGAAGTCTGAATGTGTATTGAAATAGTGGAAGTAATAATTTCAAAAAGAAGACAGTAACTCTCTGGAAAAATGCTCTGACAGTACAAACCCAAAAAAACATTCAACTGAGAAAGTGATCGGAGGTACTTCAAGGTTCAAAATCAGCAGTTTGAGCCAAACTAATCCCCAGGTAGGTTGGCGTTTCTACCAGTTAAAGTTGGTTACCAAAATCATCTATTTCAAGAAGCAAAACCCACATAAATTTTACAAGGTAATAAATAAGGAAAGTAATCACTGAGAAACAAAAAGCAAAACATACTCTCTTAAGAAAAGTTGAATGCATTGTGCCAACTACCAAGTATATTGTTGAGGATACGAAAAGGGCCACATTAATAAGAAAAATTTATCTGGAATTACCGCATTGAAAGCCAAACTTGCCGGTTGTCTTTCCCTGAAGGACAGATTCATAACAATGCGAAAAAGAACCAATTACATAGCTGAAACCACAATGTCAAAGGAACAAAACACGAAACGAGGGTAAACGCAAGTATCACACCACAAAGGACGAATAAGCGATGCCCTTCAGGCCTGCATCGCAAAAGAGCGAAATCAGGGCAGAGAATCATTCAGTTCTAACCATTAACGGAAAAAGAACAGATATTTATGTTATTAAAGAAACAATTACCGAATCTACGGGCATCGTAAGAGCCTACACAGGTCCCCCATATTGCACCTGCCTGAAAAAAGGACCAAATTTAGGTATTTAGAGTGGCTGATGTTTTACAGATAGATAAGAAGTAGATTTTAATTACCGCTCCAACGCGGAGGATGGAATCAACAGTGAGGGACGAGCACGGAATGGCTGCGCTTAAGTCTTCTTCCATCTAACCAAACAGAGCAGATATTTAGTTCGGTTGTTGACAAGAAACTACACAGCATAGACGGGTTCGACGAAGATAACGTCGTAGGGGTTGCAAATGGCCTCGTTAGACAGAAAGTCAAGAAAGGGTTGGGTTGGGTTGGGTTGGCAGTGTGAAGAAGACACTGGAACATCGGTCCAAGGTTTCTTTCTTATGTTCAAAACGACACTATGTGATGAACGAGGGATGGTCTAAACGGTAGCAAGCCGCCCTTTTTGAACGAAGGGCTAGTAATAAAATAGGAAGTAACGTAATATATTTCTATCGCTTAATCGAAAGTTTTATAATAGAATAAAATATAAAGAGAGGAGCGGAGTAAAAATAAGATATATACTATCTAATATAAACTCTATAATTCTTTTTAATATCAACTATGACCGATTCATAATATTAATATATTAAACATAATTTAATAATATT
>JANZLH020000156.1:7030235-7041073 GCA_026770325.2 Erythroxylum fimbriatum | reverse complement strand
ATTGGTGTATTTTTTATTTCAATAAAATATTTTATTTTTACTTATTCTTATAAGTTTTACTTCTTATTTATTATATATCGATTTTATAGCGACTCACTACTGGTTGAACCTCTAAACCTTAAATCTTTCCTTCGATAGGTTCGATATCCGGTTCGGTTTTTAAAACATTGTATTTAACCTGTTAAACCCTAGACCTGTTAAACCCTAGATAGAGAAACAATCTTTAGTGTTTCAGGGGCTAAGTTTGCTCACAACTAATAGGGCAACACTGATACAGCAACATACCAGCAGATACTAAAAAATGGTAGGTGTATTCAATGGCAATAGGTGGAGGCAGACCAGAGATCATTGACAGCGAAGACATTTCTAGAAAATGATGCTCTCTTAATCAAGCTAAGGTCCATATTCAATCGATTTTATTTGGCAGGAAATGAAAAACGTTTGACAACGAATAGCTCCCTTTGAGCAGCCCTACTCCGGCATTCTGAAGGTTTACGAATTTGTAATCTCACTGATTATGAAAGCAACTGAGTTGCTCTTCCACTATTATTTTCCATTGCCATGATGAGTTCTAGCTTAAGCAAATGCAGGTGTACCAGCCGTAGCTGGAGTTGCTTCAAGCTGTTTCTTCGGCGAGCTGCATTTCCTGGTAATGAATCTGCTGAAGCCCGGTCGCACAAAGGGTGTAAATATGAAATTTTCAAGTTATATGCTCGATAAGAAAGGAAATCACTAAGAAGTAAAAAGCTTCAGAGGACCTCAAGTAAGCCTTTATTTTTCTTTTATATTTTGACCCTGAAGCTAGCCAAAACACAGAAATCACGGACCTATGTTACAAATGCCAAGATTTATCATGGTTTCTCAAGTTACCTGAAGAAATCCCTCCACAGCAGCTCAAACATCAACCAGTTCATTCCGGTATCTGGTGAGTTGCTACCACCACCATTGAGGTTTGACGCAGCAGAAATAGTTCTACGAATTGAATTATTCAAATGCATCGAGTACATAACTTGTAAAATGATATTATGGTATCATCAAAGAGAGAAACAAAAAGCAAAAAGAAAGAATATTTTGAAGCATACCTGTTAGCAGTTCTCTTTAGCTCATCAAACATGAATCGTGGAGAGATGCACCCCATGGTTAGCCATGGAGAAATTTTGCAGGAAAAGTTTGCACCACAGATGCTATCATGGGTTCCATTAATCCCCTTTACAGGTTGTGCTTGGCACTCAACTGCAAACTTTTTCAGCCTCCGTAATGCTTCAGTTTCTCCACCCACCATGGAAGTATCAGCAGTTGTTTTTCTATCCTACATTTAGCACACAACACGAAGGTTGCATTTAAGACAGGACATTTTTGACAGATAGTTTTCCTAGTCATGTCTTAAAATCAAGCTTAGAAGCTGCAACAATCAAATATGAAGAAAAATTCTTTAGCTGCAATTTGTGAAGCAACTATTTTAACAAACAGTCCATTTTGGAAAATCAAAATACACACTTCACTGGTAATTAATCTATAAAAAGTTCAGTAAATCACAACTGAATCACAATCATGGCCCTAGAAACATCTCGATATCACTAATAAATTGGTGACAACAAAAAGCATATCAGAAAGTAATTACGTTTAGGAACAGACATCAGACCTGAGTTGGGTTGAGACCCATATCCAACAAAGAAGGAATTTCCCCAGGTTCCACATCTCCTCTTGAAGGCAACCCCTTCAATTGATCCAATGCTAAATGCTTCAATTGTCTTTCTTATCTCCGTGCTCTGTACTTTTTTTCTAAAACCTCCATAATGTGAAGGCATATCTTCCGATTTAAAAGGCAAATCATCCAAATGATACAAAGTACTGCCCCAAAAGTACTTAACATCTGCACCCTCGTCTTTCATCGCAGCCTCAATCTTCAACTCCGTATTAACCTGATCTCGAGACACCTCTCTATGTGCATACACGGCATCAGCACCAATTGCGTGTGCCAATTCAACAAGAACAGTTTCAGGTTTCCCTACTCTCACAACAAGATCAGATCCTCTTGCCTGAAGATTCTTGCGAAGGTCCGAGACCGATTCAATCAAAAAAGTGGCACGATAAGACCCTTTTTTATCAAACCCAGATGATGATTTCCCGTACTCTCTCGGGTCAAAGCAGTAAACGGGCAGAACAGACATTGACTCATCGTTGGCATTTTTGAGACATTCATTGTCGTGAACGCGAAGGTCATTGCGAAACCAAACGATGGAGGCTCGACGAATTCCGGCGGCATTTGACGGGTCTGAAGGGCGGAGAGGGTAGAGAGAGAGAGGGGCATGTAGAGGATTGGCGGAGATAGTAGACTTGAATGAGAAATTGGGAGGAGAGAGAGAGGAGGTGGTAGCGAGAGAAAGGTGGGTGAGAGAAGCTGCTTGTGTTGGGACTTTAACCTTGTTTGAAGCAGAGGAAAACAAGACAGAGGTTTTGGGTTGTGTTGTGAAGAAGTTGATGGGGAGGAGTTTAGAGAGAGAAAGAGAGAGTGAAGCAAATGGTACAATAGCAAGCTGTTGTTGTGGGCTGCTCTCTTCAGTAGACTGTGTCAGAGGATTCTGGGATATGTAGATCGGTAATGGAATCCATTCTGGGGAGATTGATTGAGATTTCAGATCAGTTGGTCAGTATTCTATCTTCGGCTTAGTTTAGCTCAGGCTACATCGGCTTCTCTATTCATGTCCTAATATAATAAAACCAAATTCTATGCAACTATATTTATAAGAGAAAATACTGATATGTAATTTAGAAAGAAAAGTCAAAGGAAAAGCAGAAGGAGAGCGAAGAGAAGGTGGATAAAGAAGCGGGTTGAGCTCTAGTGGATTTGCTGGTAGGCGATGGAGACTCTTGTTGTCCTCTAGATAATCTGTAAGCGTCAAGTCACTTTGCTGTATATTATGGAATGTTTGTCGCGATATGTGTCGTCACCAGCTGCTTCTATACCGAGCTCGTTGCTCATGCAAGCTTCGAAGCCGAAGAAAAATGGCGGTTTCAAAGCCAAGCTCAATAGCAAAAATGACCCACTACTCCAATCCGCCATTAATGCAGCTTCACTTCGTTTCCAGGAGACCCATAGACCTGGTAAAAGCCTTTTCTTTGTTTCCCTGTTCTGGTCGATGCTTTCTACCATTTTGTTTTGGGTCAGGCATTCCGTCGAACGGCTCACTTAGAATAGCAATCTATGGTTATTTAAGTTCTAATTTATGCAAGAAGAATCATTTTGCCTTGGACAAAGCATTAGTCAAACACTGGGTTAGAGCTTATAAGTTCATGGCTTAAAAGTCGAGTCTTTTATCTGTTTCAAGTGATAAAAGATTCTGCAAAAACTTTCTTGGAATATCGTACCAAGTAATTTGTGTTGATGCTTGCATATGCAGAGCCTCTTTTCGTAGACCCATATGCCGGTTGTTTGGTTCATCCTAATATGCAAATGGATTTGAAGAAATACTCGCACCATTATTGTCTAGCGACAAGGTTTATCGATGATAAGTTGCTTCAGACAGTGAACCATATTGACGGAACTAAGCAGGTACTTAACTGTATAACTAAGTTGAATGTTTTCTTGAATTTGAGCACTAAAGAATTCCTCATGTATCGCAGGTTGTTTTACTAACCAATGGGATGGACACTAGGCCATATAGACTCCACTGGCCGACTTCGACCATTATCTTTGATATATCCCCAGAAATGATTTATAGAAAATCAGCTGAGAAGCTTCAAGGTGTATAACGTTTGATATTGAAAGTATTTTATAATTTCTACAGGTTTAGTATATTCCAAGTACTTGATGTATGAATCTTATAGTAGCCTTGGCAATATTGATGATATAACAAATGAATCAAGTAATTTAACTAACACAAGGTTATGTTTGCTTAACGTCTTAAGCATCAATTGTCTATTGATTAGCATATTGAATTTGTTAGAGTTTGAGAAGCTGATGATTTGATGCTATCTTATGTTTGCAGTTTTTGTACTAATGCTGCTTTATAGGTTCATCAAGTCTTCATTTGTAGCTATTATCATTAGTAATGACTGTACCTTCTTGAATATATCAGGTGTTGGGGCCAAGATTCCAAGAAGCTGCTTCTTCCTTCATGTTCCATTGGAGTCTACTAACCTACAGAAAAGCTTACGTAATAAAGGCTTCAACGGGAATCGGCCAAGTATCTGGGTCATCCAGGTAATTAAGCCTTGATATGTAATGGTACTTCATGGCTCTATAGGAGGAGTCATATTCCTATATTTTTGCAGGGCCTTCCTGTCATGACACTGGCCAGTTTCGAAGAACTTTTGCATATAGTTAGTAGTCTGGCTACCAATGGATGCCTGTTTGTGGGCGAATTGCCTGCATGGTTGACAGAAACTGAAATTGGGATCAAGGTCAGTTTGCTCTATGATCAGGGTGATGTTTTCATCCTTTTATTATTCACTTTTTTCGGCATGCCTGAATAAGGTGTCATCTATTGTCTGGTCACTTACGCAGTCCAGCACAAACGAATGGATGAACAAACTTTTCATGAGTAATGGCTTCCGAGTTGACACGATTGGCTATGATGAAGTTGGAAGGAGCTTTGGCAAGGAATTGGCTCCTGGAGACTATTTGCATGTTCTTTTTGTTGCAGAACAGCTACGATTTTCAGATGATCAGGTTTTGATCGCCTTTATCCACGTAAAATGCCATGGTTTGTTTGCTTTTGGAAAGTAATATCCAATCTTTGGCTTGATTAAATGATTGGATGCTATTAGCATTGACATTGTCGTCTTCTTATTTCTTCTTCCTGGCTTCTGTTTCGACAGACGGAAATGTGGAGGAGAGAATTTCAGAGGGTGGAGGAGGAAGGCGATGAAGAAGGATTCGAGGAACTTTGACTGTGTGCAGATTATATACTATTGAATTTGAGATTATTGCTGTTGATGGTTTTACTCTTTTAGTCAGGCATGATTTGTAATAAATATTTTATCTTATTCAACTGATGAATGAGACAATAAGCATGGTTGTTATGAGCATTGCCAACATTTTAATTTGTTTACGGGAATAACGAAATGGCATGGAAGAAACATGTGGATCCCTGCCACGTTCATCATGTTAAATCTTTTGTCGTTCGGATTGACCCATTTCTTGAAATGGATTCTACTATCAAAGACGGGGGGGAAAAAAAAGGAACATCTTGATCACAACCAGAATATTTTTCTATTGGATGTCAAAACAAAATACATGCAAATCTGTGCCAAACCTGCAAGTGTTGACACAAAGATTCAAAGTTTGGACAGTAAATCATCCTTCCACACAAAACAAACGCCTCGATTCTTATATAAACAAACTTTCCAGCTTCCGAAGAACTTTCTTGCTGTCGCGTCTTATTATCTTACAAGCCTCAAATTCCTGTACATGCATAAAAATGACGATTCTACAAACAAATACTGATAAAAGTTGAGCTTGGACCAGCTACAAAGGCACAACTTCAGTATCAACTCAAACTCATATTTAGCCACGGGTCAACAGCAAACGAGCGAAAAAGCCCTGTGCGAAGCCAACCTAACTCTAAGCCTTCAAAAGAATCACTATTTAACTTATCAATAAGCAAAAGGGGCATACGCCACATCCTCAGCTAGAAAGTTGCCTTCAAGATGGTCACCTAAAAGCAAACTAAGGAACTTGGAAACATCAGCATGGCTACCATAAGAAGCCACCTAATGGTCAGTCAAACACGAGTCCATCTCAAAACTTACCACCAACATGAAGCGTTTATATACCCCAAGTTTCCCAAGTCCAGAATGACAGCATTGCTCTCGTGACAAAACACCACGAGGGATGAGATAAGATGCTGACTCCACAAAATTTACCACTACTGTTGACTTAAAATAGGAAGTGCTGAAGATGGTCTAACAACATTAAGCACACCTCTTGCAGTTGCCTGCACAAAAAATGGGACACAATTGAAAAACAGTTGCCAAAACAGCGATGATTTAGCAAATGACATACAAAGTGGCTTTACCTCAAAGAATGAATTGAAGTTCAAGCGCAAAAGGAAACGTCTGAGAAATGGGGCTCGTTGACTGCCTGCCAACCTGCTACTGCGTAGTATTGTATATAAGGAATTGGACTTCTTGTTAAATTCCTGAGCACAGAAAACAGGAAAAGAAATAGAAAATATGAAACATTCATATACAGAGCAACTTCGAACAATTTCTTAACCCTTGTCAACATCGAAAATGATAAGCATGAAGAGGGGCATCAAGCGATTGATTTATTTAAAAACATGCATCAAATAACTAGTGCAACATTGTCAGTTTGTCTGAACTCCAAACATATAAAAGACAACTGGAAGAAAGACAAAAAATGGAGCAAACCCAATTATACAGGACTTGAAAGAATAAGCTGTGTTCCTGAAATGACGCATTCAATATGCTTGTTAAGCCTTGAAGTTGAACCAAATCAAGACCACACATCTATCCAAAATAGTGACATTTTTGAGCCAATACCTCTGTTATATGCTCCAGCTCAGATGTACTTGGATTGTTATCTTGGTTCTCAATGCTCCAGCAGAATTTTAGGCAAAGTTTCATTATGCTGTCTAGAATCCTTGAGACAGAGCCAATATCCAAGAAAGACTGTGAAATTAAAGCAGATAAATACCTGTTCATAAATGCAATAATGGGCGAGTGTTAAACTAGAGCTGACATGTAGAGAGAATGACCTTGATAACAGCATGAGTAGGGACACTGAAACAGTCCGAAAAGAAAAGAAAATCATGCAGCCAACAAATAAGTCAAACAGAAAATATGAATCACAAGTTCATTTGAACTTCAGTAGCACATACTCATGATGGAAGCCCACAAGTTCAGTAAAGTCATGAGAATTTTGAATGCGTTCTTGCAAAAGATTCCACTGAGATTCTATCACGTCCACCTTGACAGAAGGGAAATAATCAGAAAAGTAACTGAGGCAACTCAATTAACTCAAATAAGAATGAGAATGAAAACAAAATGATGTAAAAACAGATAAAGTTCATATTCTTAACTTCTAAATTTCATTGAGAGCATTAAAGAATGAACCCTTATCAAAATCCTTTCCCACTCAGTCCCCGGGATAGAGCAGTGAAGTTCTTAAAAAATATAGACAGCCTCACCTACCTGTATATAAAACTGAAGATTCCTGATCAAAAAAGCCATATGCTCTCTAACACGCCACATTGGTCTAAAACGCTGGCGCCGTTGCTGCAACACAGAGCAGTTTATACGGTCATGGCGACGCTTGGCAAAATCAGTGTGATCTTGATGCATCACTGAGGCCCAAGATTTCTCCAATTCCATTTGTGTTTGTTTGAGACGTAGCAAATACTGGAAAACCCTCAAGTACCTGAAGCACACTTAATGTTAGCATGTACAAAAAAGGAGGTAGAGGCAAAGCAGAAGTTCTGCTGCGAATACCATTAGTTTCAAGATACCGTTTGTGTTTTCAATTATATCCGAAGATAAGTAAAAGCATCCCCATAAGTAAATGTCATTAGATTCTTACTTGGACAGAACCTCTGGAGTGAAAAACAACTGTAAGGGCCAGTCCACAGAGTACTCAAGTGCTATGCCATCCCAGCCATCAAGGGACATCTCTGAAGAAGCACTTGATAATGTAGCACCTAAGTTTGCATCCACATATGCTGTGGCTTTCGGTTGATCCATTTGGGAGGACTTAACTGAAATCCCAAAAGAAGACATCCTAGCAGACATCCCAAGGTAATTTGAAAAATCACCATCTTAAAACTGATAATAAAGCACAAGATTGTCAAAACTTTAAGCAAGGACTTCGAATCCAACCGTAAGGACACTCTAGAGAAGTATTTATCTTCCTCACCAATTGTCTTTATTGCAGCCTGCATTTTGGAGTAGATCAATATTTTTTATTTCATAAATAACAATGAACTTGGATTGAGCTGAAATGGGCATATTATGGTCAATATTATGGCCACCAGGGGCATATTACATGCTAAACTTACTAGCTGAAATGGGACCAAGAGATCAGCTTCAGCAGTTGATTGACGAGGTGGTAAATGCATCAATTGTCGACTTTCCTCTAAAAAACACTGGCATATTAACAATAATCATGCCCCATCAAAATTTAATTTTTGAGAAATAAATGAAAATTAGGCTCTATGTCATCAGCATATTCAGACTTCATTTAGAGAAAACCTACGCATAAAATATGTTAGATTGAAATCATCATTCGAAACCAAATAAAAGAATTCGGTTTGATATCACTTATGCAATATTCAATTATGCACTGAATTAATAGCCAGTGTTGTCATCTTTTTGTTCTAGTGACAAATTAAAAAAAAATCAATAATCACATCACATGGGTGAATTATCTCAAAAATGATCCTCCCTTACTAGACTAGGCATGGACATGAGCAAAAATAATAAATGCAAAGCTAACAAGGCATAATCATTACAATATAAGAAGCTGTAAGAACCTTATAAGACAGGCCCGTATTAGAAATGTGAAACATGAAATCTGACCTTTTATCTATCTTTACCTGAAAGAAATCTCCTTTTGCTAGAAGAAAATAGTCTTTGAGTGCCTTTAGGTGACCATTCAAATCAGCTCGCACAACTACAAGCTGTACAAGCAGAATTTTCATAAATTAAAGGCTCTAATGGATAAGTAAACAAAATCTTCATGTGCAGCACCTGCCAAAGATGACTAGCTGCAATAGCCCGAATTGAGTCAACAGCACATTCAAATGATCTTTTGTGAAATTCAGATGCTTCCTGCAGAAAATATAGCAGAGGGAAACTCTATCAAGCAAATTGCTGCACAAGATTTGCTATATATGGTAAAACAGTTAGGAAATGGACCTTCAGGTCTTGAAGCATTGATTCAATCTTATCAGCCTCAGACTGCGGAAGTAGTTCTTCTCCAAGCAGATTTGCATCTGCAGAAGGCTCCTTCTGTAAAGGCAAGCGCATTGTAAACCCTTCAGTTTTTTGCGGACTTCTTCGTGCCTGTTGATTATATACAGGATCCTTGACCCAAAATGCAGGACTCGGATTCCTGAGTACTCTTATGGCCTTGCCAGCAAAAAGAATTGATTCAGCAACACGCATATGGACATACTCAGGCAGCATATCCTGCCAAACAGAACAATGAAGAATAAGGATAAGAATATCGACTCAGGCAGAACATAATCATATCAAACAGGGGTTAAAAGATACCAAAGAAATATGAAATCCCAAGTGCCAGTCAGTCAAAGAAGTATCTTCAGTAACCAAACGAGCCAATTTCTCCGTTATATCTGTACGAGTTGAGCCGTGCTCCAAATCTTGGTCTTCTTGCCTGATGAACAATTTAACAAGCCAAATGTAGCCTTAAAAGTATGATGCATGATTAGGACAAAAGGCATGGAAAAGAGTGCAATTTCCTTAAGAAAAGGTAGGCTAAATCCGAATAAAAATAGATGGGGAACAATAATTTTGCACATTCCACTGCAGCAGAGACCGTTAAGAAATAACATTGATAATGTTATGAGAGGAGGACTAGCATTACTTTCGAATAAAGAATTCACCATGCTGGTCTTGAAGAATCCCGTAAACCACCCATGAAGCAAGTTGATTATACATGACCTGATGCCCATGCCAAAGAAGCCTGTCCTTTTGAAAAAGAATAATTATATTAAAACAAAACCGGTGGCAAACAAATCAAGATTTATAGTACTTTGCAAGCAAACACTTCCATTCCCTGTACTGGATGAAATGAGTCACAGATAAGGTGAAAAGAAAGCAAATACATACCTTTGGATGGATGTCTGCAACTCTGGAACACCGCAATGACAGCGTTTATGCAAGAGATTTAGAAGTTGTCCCCCACGAATATCATCGCGCTCAATTTCTAAAACAAGCTCGTATAGCGGAGGCAGAAGAACAAAAAACTGGAAGAGAGTTTATAACAAAAGATTTAATTTTTTTTCTCAGTAGCGATTAGAACAAAGAAAACAAAAAGAAAAATGAAGGTCCAAACCTTATTGAGGCCTTGGGTTAGGGTGTTGAGTATAGGAAGAGTATCAGACAGCAATTTCTGCTCAATTTGGAGCACAGCAGACCTATACACAGACAATATCTCAATAATGCCATTAGCAATGGCCCTACGATACACACTCGAGCTTCTTTTGTTCGACAGTTCCGCAATTCTCGTCAATGGCGACGCAGCCGTCGCATTTGCTGACCTTATCCAGCTCAAGTTGCGAGACTTGGCTGCGAAGCGATCGAGCTCTCTGTAGTAAAACCCTAAGGTCACGATCCTCTCAATAAGATCCCTACACAAAGAAATTGGCTCAGGTTAGCAAGAATAAAACCCTAGATAAAAACAGAAATGGAAATGCTAGGATTTTAAAAGTAACCTGTCGCTGGGTTCGAGAAAGGAGATGTCAGGAGCGAGCTTGAATGAGCGTTCGTCGGAGATAGGAGCGTCAGGGGATAAATTGACGCCGAGGGAGCTTTGGTGTTCCCGCTCGTCGATTATGAGATCTCCCGTGTAGCCCAACAATGCTAGTAAAAGCTCCTGTAGCATTTTGTGCTCTCACGAATCTCAATGATTCATGGATCAAGCCTTTCTACTTTCTTCTTTTCCCTCTACTTCAAGAGTGGAATGGCGAGAACCTATATGAATTTGAAATTTGCCGGCTTTTCCAGTTATTAACTCTTCAAACAGTTCGTCTTTCTTGAAATTATGTGTACAAATTATAATGTTTATTTCACTGCAAATATTCAAAAGAAAGGGAAAGTAAAAAACCTACTTTTAGGGATGGCAATGGGGCGGGTAT
>JANZLH020000156.1:6997734-7011280 GCA_026770325.2 Erythroxylum fimbriatum | reverse complement strand
CGATCCTATAGGTTCTTTAGGTTCAGGTTCAGGTTCAGGTTCGTGAAATTGCCGAACCTGACATTCAGGTTCAGGTTTGGGTTATTTACGAACGGGTCAGGTTACCCTACCATGAACACCCCTACTGCTGGTAGGGCATAGACTTTGTGTCCTTTTTATTTCTATTTATCATTTTTGTTTTTTTTTTAACACCCTACTTACAAGAGGAGCTAGCAGAGAATCGAACCTGAGACTTAACCGAAATCAAGTCTCGCTCTCAACCATCGAGCCACACCCCTTGAGGGTATTTCTATTTATCATTTTTAACTATATATTTATGTAAGATAAAACTTAATGAAACAAGTAAGAATGGGTTAACTGTAAATTTTCAAATGCTGCAACAATAATTTTCAAAATATTCGACCCCATTCATCATAGAACTCTTCCTCCCATAGTTTTTATGTCAATATTCATATGGAACTGCCAAGTGGCTGGAGGCAAGTCCTTCCAGCCAATTCTCAAGAATTACATCCGATTTCACAAACCGATCCTAGTTGTACTGGTTGAACCTCGCATTAGTGGCATTTGAGCGTACAAGGTTATAACAAAATTAGGCTTCAGTAACTCCTTCAGAGTGGAGGCTGAAAGGTTCTCTGGAGGCATTTGGCTGTTATGAAATACCGACACTACAGTTCAGATTCTTTTAACCCATCGTCAATTCATTCATGTCAATGTTAACTGGGCACAAACTTCTTTCGTTTCACTGCCATATACGTCAATCCGACTTACTCGCTTCAGCATTTCCTTTGGGAACACCTGCGTCATATTGCCAGGATTACCACTAAACCTTGGTTATTGGGTGGAGATTTCAATGCCAAATTAGAAAGCGAAGATCAACAAGGCGACTCCAGCATCCATTCCGGAGTGAGCGCTCAATTCAGGGATTGTATTCACTGCTGTCACCTCCAGGATTTTGGGTTAATAGGGCCCAAATTCACCTGGAGGAGAGGCCCAATTCGCGTCCGCTTTGATCACACTTTCTGTTCTCATCCCTGGTTGACTTCTTTTCCTAACACGACGACCATTCATCACCTTCCTTTCCTCAAATCTGATCATCGGCCTCTCCTTGTCACCTTCTCGCTCCCCATGCCTCCCTCTCCTACCTCTCGAGCTTTCCGATTTCAATCTGCTTGGTTGACCCATGACCAATTTACCCAAACTGTAAAGGACAATTGGAATCCCAATCTGCCTGAAGTTTCTATTGCGCTTGGGACTCCACTACTTCTGAGAACATTTTTCACAGCAAAAAACGACTCGTGGCGAGGCTGAGGGGTATTCAAACCCATTTGGAAAAAGACAACTCTGGTTCTTTGCAAGATCTGGAGGCTTACTTACAACAGGAGCTATAATAAGTCCTCGTACAAGAGGAACTGTTCTGGCATCAAAAGTCAAGCTGTTAGTGGCTCGCGTAAGGAGACAGAAACACCAAGTATTACCATACGGTCACTACAGGCAAATGACGGAAACTGCACTGTAGCTCCCTCCGAGATGAAGACAGTTACGAAAGTTCGGATCCAATCTGTATATAGCGAATGGCTCAGACCTTCTTCGCTAAACTCTACACAGCCGACCTTTCCCCCCCGACATACTCTCTTCCTTCCAGTACTTTCCCCTCTCTTCCTCCCCAGGCGCTTCTGGATCTGGACGATTCTATCTCTCCTGAAGAAGTCAAGACTGCTTTTTTCGACATGAATCCCAAGAAGGCTCCGGGATTTGACGAATTTAATGCTCTTTTTTTCAATCCCAATGGGATCACATTGGGCCTGATATCATTCTCTTTATTAAAAAAACTTTCAAACATGAAATCTGGGAGCAAGCCCTGAATCGTACGGTCTTGGTCCTCCTTCCCAAGATCCCCTCCCCTCAGTCGATCACGCAGTTCCGTCCTATCGCTCTGTGTTTGATTATCTACAAAGCCATCACCAAAATTGTAGTAAACCGGCTGAAACCCCACCTTGACAAACTTATTGCCTTAACTCAATGTAGTTTTGTCCCAGGATGACAAATTGTCGACAACATCATTATCGCCTAAGAGATTATCCATTCAATGAGAAGAAAATCCGGAAAGACAGGGTTCTTGGCGATCAAGGTGGATCTAGAGAAAGCTTATGATCGTCTATCATGGGATTTTATCCGCGACACTCTCATCAACATTGGGCTCCCAGCCTCTCTGATCAATCTTATAATGAAATGTGTCTCCACGGTGACCATGCAAGTTAACTGGAATAGGACCCTCAGTGACGCATTTACTCCTACTAGAGGCATACGCCAAGGGGACCCGCTTTCGCCTTATCTTTTCGTATTATGCATGAAGCCTCTAGGCCATCTCATCTCTACTTCCGTGGCCCAAGGCCGATGGACGCCTATCAAATTAAGTCGTAGAGGCCTCCCCTTATCCCATCTATTTTTTGTCGATGATCTGATAGGAACCATAAAGGAAGGAAAATAGAAGTAACTGAATAATAAAACTTTATTGATAAATTTGAGAGCAAGAATCTTAAACTCCTAAGTTAGTCCGTATGGAGAGGACTAAACTCCAAAATAAAGGAATTAATTTTCTCAAAAACCTACCCACTTGCTTTAACTATCATATATTTATAATGCTAGACTCCTAATCGTAATAAAAGATAAGACTCCTAATCGTAATAAAAGATAGACTCCTAATCGTAATAAAAGATAAGACTCTTAATCGCAATAAAAGATAGACTCCTAATCGTAATAAAAGATAAGACTCCTAATCGTAATAAAAGATAATACCTAATCGGTAAAATAACAGAATAGCTAAAATAATGAAATAACTACTAGATGTGCGTAATGGGATCAAACTACTGATTGGCTAAATCTTGGCCCATGTGATCCTCATGTGTTGGAGGTGTCGTATCACAACATCCTCAACTTACAACCCAACCTCCTTTTTCATAAAAATAATTGTTTCAAATTCTGAAACTTTTAATATAAGAAGAGGGTTTCAAAATTTACCAAACAGAACTCCTCAGAATCAAGTTCAACTGGTGAGAGCTCACAGTGTAGGCGACTGTAATGAGAATACAGAGGATCATCCTGTGACAAGCAGAAACTTGAATTAGAATATCAAGACACTAGTGGGCAAGAGGCAAACATGAGAGTCAGATAAGTAATAGGTACTCCATATAACCTTGAAAAACTTAATCTTTCGAAAAGCAGGAAAACAAGAAATAGAAAATTAAGAATTGTACTTCTCATAAACAGGCATGCACAAACACTATATGCAAATCAGCTCCTGCAGACTGTTACTGGGAGAAAAGAAAAGCAGGGACCCAAAACATAATAAATTATCAATATGTGATTCAGAAAGGCAGACAAAAGAGCATCTAGTTTAGAAAATTATTGATTGAAAGCAGTACTGGAACTTTAACTCCTGCATAGCATAACAAAACACGGTTCTTTCAGACAAAATTCATTTGCTATAACAAGTTTCAGCCAGTATCTTTTCATACCTAAGCAGAGCATTAGTTAAGCTAAGTGATTGTTACAGGTCTTATAGGAGAACCAACCCCAAAAGCTAGCTTGAAGGGTGGGAGAGCCCATAAGCCTATAAATCCCACACCAATCTCTTTTATCACCGATGTAGGACAATTAGACCATAACATCCCACCACGCTTCGCAGCTCAGGCACCGGCGGGTTGGCTGTGCGCTAAACTTTTTCTAGACCCGGGCGAACACTGCTATACTAGCGTCACCACCCATGTGCCTATGGGCTGGCTGTGTGCTAGACCTTTTCTAGCCCCGGGCGAACACCGCAATACCGGCGTCACCACCCGTGGGCGTGGCATGAGAACTTGAAGGAGTGGTGTTAGCTTTGATACCAAAATGTTATGAAACTGCTTGTTGTAAGATCGAGTGACCCATCGGTCTGGGTTAAATACCTAGAAATCAGATTCGGGAACTTGATTCTTTCCCTTGCCCCGCTTCTTAGACTTTCCTATGTTGTTGTTAGACTCGTTGAAGGGAGCCTTAAACCTTAGACTCTTCATAGGGAGCCTTAGACCTTGAATCCGTGTGAAAGAGGGCCTTAATCTCGTGAATATGTAACAGAAAAAGCTTCTCTTTATTTCAACTTGGTCCCCTTAAATAGGACTCAGCACTACATGAAATAGAGTTCTATTCTAACAAAGAAACCTATCATAAGTTAAAAGATAATACTAGACCAATGCTATCCTTAATCCGTAGATGAGATAAGATTATTACGCCTTGAATAAGTCTGACCTATGAAGGACTCTGTAACAGTGAGCTTTGATTTGCAAAACCCTTTGATTATCAGAGATATCCACGTTACACATGTCATCTAAAAAGGAGAGCAAAAAAGTATACCTGCAATCCAGGTTCATCCGCCAACAATCTTGTTGCTACTTCAATCTCCCCCAAGGCTTCAACCTTCAATTAGAACAAGGAATTCAGCACCATATCTCAAATTTTGAAACAAATATGTTCATTGCGATACAAGATCCACGCCACATAACTTTGGCCAACGCAGGCTTGCAAATAAACCTTACTAAACTTAATTTAAATTAACCAAAATATTATGTAATTGTAGAAAAGGAATCACCATCTCTAACTTGGACTTCAACTTTTGTGGAGTATCGATGACAAACTCGCCTGCCATAACACATTCATTATTAGTTGAGATCCTTTCCAGAACTGAAGATGCAAAATTAGGGATGGCGACAGTAAGCAACTCACGCATCTTTTTAAATCCAAAGTCATGGGGAATAACCGTGTAAAATTCCCTGTAACAGATAACACCGACCAAAAATTAAAATTTCCCAAACTTCTCCTAAGCAGCATTGCACTATCTTTAAGCTCAACGAACAGGGCAAATAGTAAAATATACCAGATCATATAACTATCCTTACCCACTTAATTGCTCAAGTTTCACTCTATTTGCTGTGCCAATTACCTCAGAAATCTTCTTTAAGACTTCATAGCCCTAGATACAAAGGTGCTCATTTGTGACTTAATGCAAATACCAACAGACAGAAAGCACACACATCGTAAGCAGCATGATTGAAACACTCACCTTAGATATTGTTGACTTACTTAGTTTCCCAAGTGGCAATTTATTTGCATTATAACCTATGCATGATGTATTACTGAAATAAGAAATTGTATAAATAAAAGAATATCTTAAGAAGGTGAATATATCAGAAAAAGAAAAGACCATGCGACAGAAGTACTTCAAAGATTTAACCAACACATTGTGTATCAGCCACGATTTGACCCCCACGTGGAATAATATAACCAACCTATTTCCATCATTTGCTGTTTCATCATGCTAACATTGCATATAAGAGATATGAATCTTGCAACACGTGGTTCAAGTTTTGTTTCCCGAGGTTGAATTGCCAAATTAGAGTTGCTCTTCTCTTCAACCTAATAAAACAATTGTCTTAGAAGCGTTTAATGGCAGTGTTGAAATCAAAATGGTAGCACGTAAGACCAAACAACTGCACAGACAACCTCAGCAAGTTGGACAACTGTTTTGATATATCAAGTTTCATTCAACATCAACAAGAAATATTTCTATTAAGCAGGATTTCTTTTTATTTCCTACATAACTACTTTACCTAAAAAGAAATTTTCTTAAAGGAAAACAATGATGGTATATTTAAAAAAGCTACCTTGATGCAAGAAAATGCCCACAACACTGGGGTCTAAAGAGACATGTTAAGCGAGAAGACAACTTACTGCTGTTTCTTTTTCACTGTAGTCCATTTCCAACCAGGCATAGCACTTTGGGTAACATTTGAACTCCTTTCGATCAGACCAGTAGTTCTTTGTTTTGGCATAGAACTTCTGCTCAAACTCACAAATTGCGGTATCTCTTGTGTAGGGTCCAAATAATTTATCTTGACCTTTTACACCTACCCTACCCCATCTATTGTACACCATATATCTGCCACCATCATCAGATTCTGCAAACAAGGTTCAATTAAATACTTGATGAACAATACCGATATCAACTGTCTATATGACATCATTACATATGGCTTTTAACATTATGCAATATCTCGGCATGTCAAGCACCAAGATCACACCAGAACTTTTTTTCCCCCAGTTACCTTGATCGTAAACTGTTAATATAAGCATAATCAAAAGAATTTTTGTTTTATGTGGAATAAATCACAATCTTCATATGCATTCTCACACTTAAGAATTGATGCAATTATTGTCTCACCTAGAAGTTGAATTACATAAAACTTGTTATTGTTATCCCCAACATTTGTTTGATTCAACATCGCGTCGTAGATATCATCACCCTGCGTACTAGAAAATAAATTTTAGCATAGAATGATAAGAGCAACTCAACAAACTGCTTATTCAATAAGTGTTTTTTTCTAGTCTAAATTATGCACATTCTACAAAATGCAAGACTTGCCAGTTGCAAAACATGATATTCTGTCTTTATCTGATCAGGAAGGTATTGATCCAGCACCACAGAGCCCTTTCTGGTGGCAGTCACAATTTTCTCCTCTTTAACCTCCTTCTCCTCTTCTTTATCTGGAACACAGTCACAAACCAACTTTAAGTCCAACCCAGTGACTTGTTTAATCCACGTGAGAATTCGGTACACTACCTTGAACAGCAATAAGATGGTGATCGTTGTCTCGTGCATCACAGCAAAGCCTCTCCAGTAGTTCTTTCTTAGAGCCAGCAGTAGAAACTCCTCGAAGCTTTGCTTCTTCGCGCAATTGTTTAACATTGAAGCCCGTGTACTTCTCAACGGCCTTAATTTTCTCCGGTCGATCGGAGTTCCCATCCTGGGGGTCCCTTACTCGTTTCCGGTCACTGTCAACATCGAGTGCGCTCGCCGGAAGTTTCTTCTCTTCCTCCATAGCCGACTCGAGCCGACGGACCAGTGAGGGCTTGGTTCCGGTGGTGTTGAGTCCGCGCTTGGCAAGTTCTGCTCGAAGCTCGTCAACTTTGAGGCATATCGCCATTTTCTAGTGTTAGTAGAAGAAAGAACGGGGAGGAGAGGAGGGATTTTTAAAGAGAGAGTGCGAAGTAGGAAAAGCAAGAGCTTTTCAAACGTTGTCGTTCGAAGGCCTTGAGCTTCGCGAGTAAATAGTACACAAAGGAAGCTTGCTTCGGAAGAAGTCAACTCTATGGTCATTGCTAAGGGTCAAAGTCAGATGCGAGTTTTGACTTTCATTAGGTTACGTCCGAAGCCATCGCTTTAAATAAGATATATTATTTGAAGTTATATTATTAGATTTTTTCCAATTTTTAAATAGACACGGGAAGTTAAATTGGTATCAAATCATTGTAAAATTAGTTAAAAATTAAATAAAATTAAAAATTAAAAAATATCTATAGTTATTAAAGATTAATTGAATTTTATTTATAAAAATCAATTAATCAATTTTAACAATAAATGTTATTAAAATAAATCAAATTAAAAAATTAAAAATTAAATCGTATAGTCAATCAATTCAAGATTTTTATAATTAAACCAGCCAAACTGATTCAGTTTTTTAATCACTGAATTTTTAATTGTTTTTATAAGAAATTAATTATACAATTATTATTTAATAATTAAATTATTATTAGTAAATAAAAATGTATTATTAAAAGGGTGATACGACTCAAGTATGTCTATTTAAAATTTTATTATTAAAAAGGTGACACAACTCAATTATGTCTATTTCGTATTGTTAAGTACCTAAGGTTGTGTTTGGATGCATATAAAGCTTTTAATATAATGAAATGAAAATATTTATAATGAAACATAACGTAAATAGATATAATATTAAAAAATTATTGTTTAGAAAGAATGGAAGAATTTATAATATAATATAGTGAAATATTATTTAGACAAAGGATTTATAATATAATATAATATAAAATTGTTTATTATTTTACGTCACATCCTAAATTCCTCAAATAGAAGATTTTTTATTTTTACTATTTAAGATAGAATGGGATATAATATGAAACCTTCTTCTTTTATCTCATTTCATTCCATTATAAAATCTTCTCCCAAACGATAGAATAATATTATATTTCATTTCATTCTATTATAAAACCCTTAACTAAACATATCCTAATTGAGCATAATTTCTGATCATAGGGACGGTTTTTAATTGAAAAATTGGGCAAAGGGTCCAATAATGTTTTTAACAGAAAACTAGCAATTTCAGAAGTGAGAAATAGGCAGTAGAAAAGAGCAACTGTGGCCATACTTACTGGTACAAGAAAACTTCTACACCGCTGCCACGGCAAGGAGGAATTAGAATTACAAGATAAGTCTTCAACAAATAGCAAACAAAAGACAAGAAGCACCTGCGTCTATTTCTTGGCATATGTAATCAACATTTGATTTTGCTGTATCTTGAATCCCTGAAGTCCATGCATTGCAACCGTGGATTGCATCTCATCTCCATACTCTACAAACGCAATACCAGGCTTTGCTTCCACCATCCTCACCTCCTTGAAACCGGGGTACTGCTGGAAAAGCATTTGCAGCATCATTGGAGTCGTCTCATTTGGAAGATTTTGAATAAATAGTATGTTATTGGGCGGAGCTGGAGCCTCGGGGACCATGGATTTTGCACCACCTGGATAGGGTATTTGCGATAGCTGCACCAATTTAAGGAGAGAAAAGGAGTCATTCTATCAAGAATCAACAGCTCCGCTTGCAAACCAAGTAAATTGAACAGGAGTTACTATCCACCCATCTACTCCTACAGTGTTTCCTCAAGGGGGCTGCCTCTTTATTCAGTAACAATACCTTCATCAAGCTTCACAGTTCAAGTACACAGATTTGTACCCCATTCTCTCATTGTTTCTGACCGACAAAATTTTAACATTTTGATAAAGCAATCCAGTAAGTAGTCACGTCAACGTGGAACCTCCCCTAATTACTTTTCATCCCCGAAGGAAAGTGGACATTCATTGCTCAAGTGAACTAGCTGTTATTCTCTGCAACTTCAGGTTTCATCTAGCTCAAATCTAACAAATTTATGAGTTCTTTACATCTGATCAGCTACTACCTACTTCTAAACAGGTGAACAGATGAACTATAATTATCAAATCAGTTTACTGCAAATGGAGATTGCATATACAATAACTCATCCACTTGGATCCTAAACAAAGTATATTATAAGTCCAGAAAACCACAGTTATAAAAAAGCAAAAATAAGCTTACTGGTGGCGTTGAACCATAGGCACCAGCATAGGCAGGATTAAGACCCATTCCTGCTTGATTAGCATCATGCTGCTCCTTCTTCTTTTTCCCTGCAATATAAAAGAAAGATACACATCACTCGGGAGAATAAATCCAGCACAGTCAATCCATAATGATATGACAAAAACATTTCATCAATATTATTCCTTTTTACTGCAGAAACAATAGACAAAACTACATTTGAGGGTCACATTACATGGAATTGGAATAGCTAGAGCATATACTACAGCCTACCCCTACTAAGCACAATGCTACATAGTGATGAAACTTACAGGTCCATGTACAATCCTTTCCATATTTAGTTAAAATGCCAAAATGGCACAGTAAGAATCAACATGAAAATCTAATTTGGAGACAGTTTGGTGCACTACAAACTGCTAAATAACACAGTAAATATCAACACGAAAATCTAACTGGAGACAATTTGGTGCAGTAATGCTTACATCTACGTACAATGTGATAGCAGCAACTTTCTCCAACACACAAACACATAAGAAGAGAAGTAGAGTGGTCATACCTTTTTCCTCATGCCTCTTTCTCTTCTCTCGAGGAACAAAAGTACCATCAGCTTTTGCTATGACATCTGATTTAGTTTTTGCGAATTGTATCCTCTGTGCAAATCACAACATGTTCAATCGACTCCAACCCACACTTCATAGCTTATATTCACAATCTTTTTGAAAAGAGGAATAGCCTACCATGGGTTTATCATAGAAAGGGAAAGATTGCATTTGCCTCATAGCGTTAGTAGCGGATTGAACGTCGTCAAAAACAACCCAAGCTTGGCCTTTGTGCTTCAGGGTCTTGAATGCTAGTATTTCCACAATCTTCCCGAACTGTGAAAACACCGCGTTGAGCGATTTCTTCAATTCTGCATAAAAATTAACACTTTCGAGTAAATATGAAACTGAACTGAAAGAAGAAACAGAAGGAAAGACAGAGGCAGCAATTACCGTCGATCTTGATTTTCTCGTTAAGGTTGTTGATGTAAATAGTCATGTTGGGAGTGATTTCCGTCCCCGAATTCATGTTATTAGTCTCCTCCATTTTTGCTTCTTCTTCTTGGCGCCAGCAACCACCAACAATTACAATTTTTTGACAGAAAGGACTGGCGAAACTAGCTGGTGCTGAACCGCACTACAATGCAGAGACGGAGCTAAAAGGGTCAGAGAGGAAGTTTAGGCTTGAAAACCTCAAACTGATTAAAACCCTAACAAAGCCCAGAGAGGGAAGAAGAAAGGCAGACACATTGAGCCTAGTAGAGGAAGTTTAGGCTCTTTGTCAAAATGAAAGGCCTCATTTTGGAGCCCTCGAGCTTCTATCAAGTTTGTCATCATTGTGAAGTTTATTCATCCAGGCCCAAAATTGTGTAAGAATTAATTTACATTTTAGGAAAAATCTTCATTATTTTATGAACAAATACTTAAGAGTAACTTGTATATTAAATTTTTTGGAATTTATTTAAATATGCAATAAAATAAATTTTAAAAGTAATTAAATCATATATAATTAGCATGCTCCTGTCTTATATTTTGAAAAGTGTCAAGTCTCTTATCCTATTTTGAAACTTTAGGTGATCATATACGACTTTATAGCTCGTGAGAATAATGAACAAGTAAAGACAAGACAGAAAAATCTCTTTTGGAGAGATATATGGCCACGTAGAGTGCTACATAGCTATATCTTGACTTATACAATTGTGTGGATCAACCGTGTAAATCTTTATAAACGTGTGAATATCAAAGACATACAAGGTTGTGTATACGCCCATGTGAAAATATACGGTTGTGCGTAGAAATCGAATAATTATCTGTAACCATATACAATTGCGAGTGAAGCGGTACTGAAGATATAAGGTCACTTACACGTAGGGATGACAATGAGTAGGATTCGGTTCAGATATTATTCTACTCAATCCATATCCATTTTTTTTGACTCAACTCATATCCATATCCATATCCATCGGTTTTTACGATTTACTACCCATGTCCAAATCCATTGGATTATTCAGATTTTTGAATATTCATCGGGTTGTATAGCACATAAAAATATAACTTCTAAATATAAAATATAAAGAGCAGATTTATGCGAACACTCTAAATCAAAATTACTTTAATAATAATACGTCAAGATTTTGATTTGTATGTCTTAAAAAACCATAAAATTGGAATACTTAAAATCATAATGTCTAGTGCAAAGACAACATATATTTTTCACAATCAAGAACTAGAACAAAAACTGAAATATCCAAAGCTTCAAAATTTCTTTACGTGAACTCCACAACATTCAAAGCTCTATCTCCATATCATTTGCAATATTATCATCCTATAAGAAAATAAAATATGATGAAAAATGTGAGGACTAAAAAGTAAAGTGAAGATTTTAAAGTTGTTTCTTCTCATAAAATATTAATATTGTATTATATTTAACCATAAATATTCAAGAAAAAATAGAAAAATATAGTTAATAAAAAACGGGTAGGGTATAAGTATCCATCGGTTCGGGTTATCACTAGACCCATATCCAAATCCATATCCACATCCATTTTTCAGCATCCATTTAAAATATATTTTTTAGCCTCCATATCTATTTTTTAAGCTGAATAGTGCGGATATTAATCGGGTTAAAAACCCACCACCATCCCTACTTACACGACCATGTAAGTGACTGTGTGTGATGTAGAAAAACTTTTTTAGTGATATAAAAGAGAAAAAGATGTAGGTTTTGTAGCGAGTGCAACCACAACGTTTAAAAGTGATGAAAAAATGGAGAGAGGAAAATAGTGTTGTATTCTCATCCTTGTTTGATTAATTTTGGGATTGATTTGAGTGATTTTAATTATGATATCAATTTTGGTTTTAATGCTGAAACTTTGTGAGACGACTTATTGTTGTGGGGTAAAAGATCAACTTTTCTTTGTAAATCCTTATGGACTTTAGTAAATTTGCTTGTCGATTTGACTCGTAGTTTTTTCATCTACATTGAAAGGTTTTTCCCGAGTGTATCTTTCATTTTTTACTTTTTTTATTCTCATATATGATCTGTTATTGCAAGTTAAAGAGTTCTTTCCTGTCATTGATATTTGATTGATCATTAAGTGCCTATTTGGTCCTATTTTTTCTTTGGTTTTTTTTGTTATTTTTATAAAAAAGAAACAACTCATTATAACGTGTTTGGTTGAGTATTGTTGCCATTTTTTATCTTCAAAAATAAGAAAACCTACACAACTTTATAAAAACAAAAAAAAACGTTTTCATGGGTTTTTAAAACATCTTTTTTCAAAAAAAACAACTTCACATATGTTCTACCGTCTTTAGTGTTTTAAACGACTCCTGCATCTTTAATGTCTTTTGTGCTCTGATTTCTCCATTTGAGGTGTATCATTTTCCTATTTCAAATGCTTCTTTGTTTGTTCCCACATTTGTTGCTATTGCTTTTGGGTTCTTTTTGTTCCGTGCCATCAAAGATTTCTTAGTAATTAGAAGTTAACGAAAAAACCTACCACCTTCACCACCTTCTCTTTCGATACTTGGTCATCTCTATCTCCTAAAACAACCATTTCATTGAAGCATTAAAAAATCAGCATAATTGAAAATAAATGTGTTACTATAGCATAATTGAAAATAAATTGTTAATCCAACTTCTCTATCCTTTAGTTATGCATTTCTATTTTCTTGTGCTTACCTGCGATAAGTTCCGTTGTTCCTCTTTTCCCTCACTTATTTTTCGTGTTTTGTTCCTCGGATATGTAGCTTCCATTATTTTTCTACCATGGTTAGCTTTGCGTTTGTTATCTTGAGTTGATGTAGTTGGATATTTTGTTATGAATGCCTTTCTCGAGCCCTTTTACTAATCTATTATTTTTCCTTTTAAAAGAAAAAATTGAATTCTCTAACAAAATAATTCCCTTCTTTGGTGGTTTCTTACGTCTTTCTTGTGTTCAACATTTGATTCGATTTGGTGGAATCTTTAATAGCCTAGTGAGAAAAGCTCCTACTTCTCTATAATATTTTTTCACTTGCATGTTCTCTTGTTTTGCCAATCTACCAGTTCCTTGGTTTTAAGAACACATATGATCAATTATTAAGGGCTTATTAAAAATGAATGTGTGTTAAGAACATATGATTTGTCACTCAGTAGTGGACATGATGTAACGCCTCATATTAGAGGTTAGGATATTACGAAAATTTAGTACGTTTTATGCTTTCATATTTGAATATTGGCTTATTGTGCATAAGCATTTTGAACACATACAATAATTGTACATGCATTCATGACATTTTT
>JANZLH020000156.1:6967605-6990630 GCA_026770325.2 Erythroxylum fimbriatum | reverse complement strand
TACCTGAATCACGGTAGAATAGTACCTTATATACCTGGGATTGCCGCTAGGTTTAGGTCTTTACGTGAGTCGTTGTGATTGCATGGGAGTCTAACTTCTGATGGGCCGAACAGGCCGTAGACTTGTGAGAATGGGCCTGGGCCTAGCACAGCCGACCCGACCAGATTGTTTACTGGCTCCGAATGTTGGGCTCTAGAAGCGGGGTCCAACATTGTTTAGTATCAGAGCTTAGGCTTTTTTCTTGGCTTAGAACGTATAGTAGGATGAATTGTTATGTTATTTGATTACTTGTGCATTGTGAACTGATGTGTTGCATTAAGTGACATGTATATCATACATACATATAGGAAATAAGGTTAAAATAAAATTAAGTTGAAAGATAGTTTCTTGTTGAAGAAGTAAAATGCCACCTCGTAAAAGAATACGAGAAGTTTTGCAAGGATCTGCTGCACCTGATTCCTCACCATTAGAGAAGGGTACTGATGAGTATAGAATCCCAAATAATTGCAACCGCATGAGTCGCATGTATGAACTTCCTCTAAGAGTTTGGATTATTAGAAACTATAAGAAGAATGGTGTTTTGTTAGAGTGTAAGATAAGGAAAGTTTGTGGATATTTAGAAATAAGAAATACGGCGTAATCTAATATGTTAGACATATATTCAGTATTTTTGGGTATGTCAACAAATAAGGTAACGAAATTTCATTGTGGATATGTACTTGAATTGATATGGATGTGAAAAGGGTTTTCATGAATCGATTGAGAAAGAAATAGAGACATAAGTGGAAATGACAAAATTTAAGGTGTAAAAGTAAAGTGGAATGGAAAGGTTGACCTTGGAATTTAAAATGATTGTTTAATTGGTTTGATAAGAGTTATGATCCGATATGAGATTGTGTTAGTGAATTTGATGTCAGAATTTTAAGATGGCTATGCGTTTGTAAGTTTATATTGATTAAGAATGTACGTATGGAAAATAAAGCAAGTGATAGTGATATATGTAGAAGTTCTCAAGGTTATGACGACTAGTTATTAGGGCACACATCTGATAATGTGGTTACGTGGGTGAATAATGTGATTGAGTATATACGAGATCTATATTTGGATATGGTATAGGAGTAAATGGATATGCCTCTTATTTCATTGAGCTTTACTATAAAGAATATTTTGATCATGTGTTGTGTGACAAACATTTGAAATTATTGAAACATCATGAATAGTTGAAATTGATCTTATTGAGGTGTTAAGAATGGCTAAAAACAACATTGATGAACATAGTTGATTGATAAAGATTACGGAAATAGTGTTGATGATTGACGTAAGAAGTCTTTTGAGATATAGATGTTTTATCGAATCATATCGCGTGAATTAAATGTTCCATTTCTAGGAATGAATGACTATTAATGAATCAAAAGTAGATATTGGAATCCTGTTCCTGAAGGAGACTCAGGCGTAAGAGATAGAGTATGCTATTGAGAATGTATGTATTTTGTTTGATGTAAAGTATCCAACTATGTGAGTGGATTCCTGAATTTGAGGAGACATTAATTGCTACTATGAGGAGTACATAGTCCACGTTGTATTCTGTGTTAATATGTTCGTGAGATACAAATTTGACCAAATGAATGTACTACAAATACGGGAAGTTAAGATTTCAAATAAATTGAAATGTGTGGAGAAATTAGTATAAACGAGCAGACTGTAAAATAAGTCAATGTGAAATCAGAGGAAATCGATGGAATTAAGAAAATCATTCGAGAGATGAAGTCAATTGAGAAATTGAAAATAACGTGGGACAATGTTACCTCCAAATGAGATGATTCTTTTTTCAAAATAAACTAGAGACACGGAGCTACAAATTATATGAAGAAATGGAATTTTAGTTTGGTCTATAAGACTTTCAATTTCTGGATGAAAGTTGAGATAGCATACTGTTTCAGTTAATACCAGTTTGAAAGTGGTTAGGCCCTAACTTTCAGATTTCTGAATCAAATGGATTGATTTTGGTGTCATTAGAAACTTAAGATAAGAGAATTTTTCTATAAGAAAGTGTTAAGTTTTCCATTTGAATTCCTATTGAATGAGACTTGGTTTGTTTTAGGGAGAATCCTACCCAAGAGCAAGGGGAAAGACAACCTTGACTTGGATTTTCCAAGCAAATTAGGTGGGTAATATATTCATGACTATTGTGTAAATGGGCAATGTGCCCATGTGTGTGTATATGCTTGAATTGTTAAATTGTGAATTTTGTAATATGAAAAATGCATTATGATATGTTTTATGTTATGCATTAAAAGATGTATGACATTTTGATATAATTAAATTGTGACTTTGATCATGTTATGCCTTGAAATATTTCACGGCATTTTGTATAAATGAAAAGAAAGGAAAGAACATGAAAAGTATGAAAGTATGATGAAATGATTTGAGCTTTTGATAAAATGATTTTGAGCATGATTATGTGCTTCTGTTTGAGCGAGAGTGGAACTAGTCTATTAGTCACGTGCACATTGACAAGAGCCTTCTCTCGGCTGCCCGCTTATGGCATATGAGCTCTGAAAATGGACTCATTTTATTCATGGGATAAACTTCAGTTTCTCTATTCTATTTCCATGGAACGCTCGAGTCATTTGTTTGTGCATTTGCTTTTTTTTGATTTGTTGAGTATAATGCATATTTAAGTGTTATGTTTTGATGGATGAATCTTTATGAGATGTTCTATATGATGACATTTTTTAAATTATAAACTTCAAGCTAGAATTGCTAAATTAATTGGGATGTGTGTGTGTGTGTGTGTGCGCGCGCGCGCGTGTGTGCGTGTGCTTGAATTGTATGGCTCGTTGCCAATGGCTATAAATATATAAGCCACTGAGCTTCGCAGCTTATCCCATTACCTTCCACTTTGCAGGTGAAGATAAAACGGAACAGCATTGATCCTTGCAAAGTTTGGCAAACACTAAAAATAGAGACTTTTGTAATTAAGTTAATTCAGAAACTTTTGGTATTTAGATCATATTAAGCATAAGCATTCAATTGTATTTTGTATTTTGTATCTTGTATCTTGTAATAAGCCAAAGGGGTGGTTTATGAAATGTAAAGATATTATGAAAACAAGCATTTTGTTCTGTAATGGGTCCAAGTGACTACTGAAACTCTGATGTGTTCAATAATATTTGCATCTTTTGTGACTGAATTTGTTTTAAATAAATTGGGCCATTTAATTATCGATTTTCCGCATATGTGTTATTGTTAAAGAAAAATTGAAATGATATTCGACCATCTTATGACTTTGAATGTTGGGCTCCGGAAGTGAGGTTCAACATTTTTTTATGTCAATAACACAATGGTTGTATTTTGACATTCCAAAAATTTTCAATTCTCTGTAAAAGTTTAAAAGAACTTCTATAATCATCTCAAAATCTCTACTACAAATTTTAGACTTTAAGCCTATTCACAAGCAATCTCAACAATCTTTTCAATAATCTTTAAACAAAGCTCAGACATATTCTTGCATTTAACTTTAAAATATTCATATACATGTGTTCTTTACATAAAATACAATCCAAAACATATTTATCAAAATGTAAATGTTCCCAAAAACATTTACAAGGTAAAAATGTCTACACAGTAGCTCGTGACGAAGTTGACTACTTGTGAGGTGAAGTCCCTACTACTGAAGCCCCTGACTGTGCACTTGGGAGGTTTCATTTAAAAGCAGAAAAGAGAGTGTGAGCTAAACGAACTCAATGAGTGCTAGATTTTCTATTCAAATCATATTCAACAATCTTAACCTCCCTATAACAAATCCATCTCAATTCGTATAATTTAATACTAATATGAAACATATATGCTTCCCGAAATCAAGTTTCTCAAGTCACTTTTCAAATAGCTTATCACTAAATCAAGAAACAACTCAAGCATAAAGTCACGGAGTTGGTTCTGCATCGCTTACACTCGACTTGTTAACCACTAGCTATGAAGCTGGTTTTACATTGCTTACTCGTGCAAGGATAATCACTATACATCGGTAGTTACGGAGCTAGTTCTACATTGCTTACCTACAGCTGGTTAACCACTAGTTATGAAACTAGTTCTACATTGCTTACCCGTACTAGATTAATCGTTATACACCGGTATAATAACATGTATAAAACCTATCAGTATATCATAGGCTAGAAATCATTTCCTTTTTATCAATCAATAATATCATCTCAATATAGACTCAAATCATATAAGATTTAACTTTTAAACTTCAATTCATAAATTGTCAAAATATAAACTTATACTAGCAATATTCATATAAAACTCATAATCAATATTCACTTCACGATATAATAGAAACCATTTTCATAAAATCAATTTAAAGAATACTTACTGTTTTGCAAACTTATCTCCAAGCAAACTCGCACGTTTGATGTCTCTCATTTACCTACACAAAACGCATTTCGCTTAGGTATTTATTTCTAAATTCGGAAATAAGACATTAAAACTATAAGGTTGGTTTAACCGAATTTGAGATTAGTATTTAATCGCGTAACACGTACACTAATCTTATTTCCACTTACTTTCATAAGCTAACCTATTGTTTTTCATTTCCGAATATAACTTCAAAAGTCACTTAAATACCATATTTTTTTCTTATTCTAAGTTAACAATTTCTTTAAAATACTATCTCATCCAATTAATTCACCACATCACTATCGTGCATGATGAGTCACAGTTATGATCTTTGTCTAGATTCTATACCTCCACTTGTTCCTAAATTTTCACATAGTAGACGTTCACATTAGATTTTGAGATCTTCTAGACATTTGTTCCCCTATGTCTCTAATTTTCATATCATCAAAAATAAGGTCATTTGAAGTTCTAAATCAAGACACATGCACCAAACATCACAAGCTACTCCAACAGAGGTGCAACATCAGATTACCATTTTCAATCTTAAATTCCAATATGATTTAGAAAGAATTAGGTCAGGGTCACTTCTAGGAATTTTTATTACTACATCTTAAGTATCATTTTTAGTTGGAATCACCCAATTTGAAGGTTTGTAGGCCGATTTATGGCCAAAACAATAGAAATGGTTCAAACAAACTTAAGACATAATTCTACTACATGTTACTCTCTTATCATATTCAACCAATTTCATGCAAAGAAACACCAAAGCACCATTAATCTTAAACAAATCCATCCCATACGAAAAACCCACAAAAATTAGGAATTTAAGCTAGGAAAACTTACCACTTTTTTTCTCCAATATGTTGGGTATCTATTGAACACCTTTACTTGATCAAGATCTCTTCAAATTTCCAGCAAAACCCATCAACAATGGAAGCTCTCTTTTTCCTCTCTCCTTGGCCGACCTTTACACTTGCTTCTCTTCTTTTCACTTTTGTTTCTGGTCTCTCACGTTTACTCTCTCTCAAACACTCACGGTTATGTTAAAGAATCAAGTTAAATGTCTTACTTTATGCTTTTTTTATACTCATTTAATGGATTTCACATGTCACCTTCCTATTGGTTCTCTTCTAATGATTCATCCTTCCACCAACACCATGTAAAATGAATACCAAAAAGACCAAATTGCCCTTTAATGAATACCAAAAAGACCAAATTGCCTTTTAATGAATTTAATTCACCAACTAACTGAGTTAAATCCTAAAAATATTCCACAACTGTCTTATCATCAAATTGACCAAGAAATACTCGAATTAGGATCAATACTTACGTAGTGTTTGGTTAGCGTCCTCGTGGATGAGGACGGATGACAAAGACACAAAAGTTCTGTGCTCCGAAGTGTTTGCTTGTTGTCCTCACCCATTTTTGTTCTGTCTTCAGAGGACAAGGATAGAAATTTTTTGTTTCTTCTAAGACTGTGGTACAAGATTTCTTGTCCTAAGAACAAAAACAAAATACATAAGGAAATGTCAGAAATACTCCTCCCCCCACATAAGCAACTTTTTATTCTTAATTATATTTTTAAACGCATCATCATCGTCATTATTATTATTATTATCATTATTATCATCATCATCATCATCATCATCATCATCATTATCATCATCATCATCATCATTAATTTATTTTATTGTTAATTTTATTATTGATTTTATTATACGAAATTAATTATTATTATTATTATTATTATTATAAATTTTAAACTTCTTCTTCTTATTATTATTATTATTATACAAAATTATTTTTTTATTATCGATACAATTAAAAAATTACAAATACACTTCAAATAAATATTGATACAATTATAAAATAATCAATGAATTACATCTTTCCAATCATATTATACTACAGGGGCATTTTTGTCATTGACGCTATTTTTTGTTCTGTCCACTGCAACCAAATACATTTATGTCCTTGAGACAGAGACAATTTTTTTATGTTCTGTCCATCGCAACCAAACACCTCACTGTCTCCAATTTTTGTTTTGTTCTATCTTCAAATTTTTGTCTCGTTTCGTCTCTGCATACTGGAGACAGTAACCAAACGCAACGTAAATGTACAAAGAGCCATTTACAAACGAATTGTTTAAAAATGTTCTTTTTTCAAGTTTCTTTTCTTAATAGATATATCTCTTTGAAAGATTGTAACCATTACATCATTATCTAACTAGCATGTGGCTTGTTCCAAATAACTAGTACACTTTATCCTTTTGAAAATTTATGTCATGTCTTACACCAAAAATAGATGAAAGGATTAGGAGATTTAATTGTAGTGCTTGTTTTGTATTTAGTGAAGTGCTTCTCTTGTGCCTTAACAATGAAGTGTTTGTCTTGTATTAAATGCCTTTATGCTTAACGTAACATTGATTTTTGTATGTAGGTAAATGGAGATGGATGGTTAGGATGAGAGATTAACTATGTTTTACGGTGGAAATTTTATACATGGAGAAGATGTTGAATATATGGGTGAAAATATTGAAAGTTGGGTCATTGAAATCGATATATTTTGTTAATGGGACCTTGAGAAAATGCTTGAAGAAGCTGTTAAAGGATTGAAAGAAAATAAGTTTTTGTATAAAGTGCTAGGTGGTAGTCTAAAAGTTGGGTTGATGGAGGCGAGAAAAAGTGATGCTTGTGTGATGGAAATATATAAGCTTATTATAGAATATAAGGTTATCGAGATCTGTGTTAATCATAGATCCAATTTTTCACATTTAGAAGAAATGTGGATGGTGTTGTTGACGTTCAGAAAGAAGTTGCAAATGATGTCATTTTTGTTGAACAAGATCTAAATAACAGTGAAGTTGATGGAGGTGGGGAAGAAGAGGACGTATTTGTTGATGTAAGGATTAGAGAGGAGTTTTTTTATTTGAGTTTAGATGATGAAGAGTTGAAATTGTCTAGGGATTTAATAATTTCATTGAAAAGGGAAAATTAAAGAAATAGAATCAAGAGACAATGTCTGCAACATATAATAGATAAAAGGAAAGATATAGAAAAATTGCAAATGATGATGAAGATGATAATGATGGGAATGATGCTTAAAATGAAAATATGACATATTACTTTGAATCAGATGACACTTGTAGTTTTGAAGAATAACGTGGCTTTAATGTGGATGAGGAGTTAAGACATAAATTAGAACTTCATATATTCAACTCTTATAAGAAAAAGATTGACATTGAGCTTGACGTATTGTTTGAGGATTCTAACCAATTCAAGAAAGCACTTCACAAGCTTGTTGTTGATGAAAAATTGGGAGTTTAAATTTACAAGGAACACCAAATAATTTGTGATAGCTAAACATGTGAGCAAATACTGCAATTAGTACATTTTAGCTGGCCTGGTGAAAGATTTAAATAGTTTTCAAGTAGTATAAATTTTATGACTATTTTCAATTTAGGCCTCATTTATGGACTAACTACTCATATTTATATATGTGGGTAAGAGCTTTTGAGCAGAGGCACATATGCAATCATTTTTTCCACAACAAAAATGTGGATTTAAAATGGCTTGTTAAGAATTACTTTAATAATCTCCTAGGACTTAGTGCATTGAAACTAATAGACTTGAGCAAGTTTGTGAAGAACGATCTGAGAGTTAATGTTGGCTACAGTGATTGTTATAGGGCTCGAAAGTTGGTGATAAAGGAAAAGCAAGGAGGAATTAAAGTAAAATAAAGCAAGCTACAAAATTATAGGGAAGAACTTATATGGTCAAATCCTATTAGTAGAGTTGAATAAGACTATCGCTTTGAGATAATTAGCAACCATTATTTGATAGAATGTATGTATGTTTCAAATGTTGCAAAAAAGGATTCTTAAATGGTTGCAGAAGGATGATAGGACTAGATGTTTGCTTTTTGAAAGGAATTATAAAGGGTGAGATATTGGCAATAGTAGGAAGAGATGAAACAATCAAATGTTCCCTGGGCGTGGGTTATGGTACACATTGAAAAATTTGACACTTGCAGCTGTTTTTAGAGTTATTAAAGAAAGATTTGGATCTAGAAGATAGAGGTGGATGGGTAGTAATTTCATATCAACAAAAGGTTCAATCTAATTTTATTTACTTTTATAATATAAAGTTGCTCGTATTAGTTATTTACTAATTTTTGTTAATTGAATGTTATACAGTATCTTATGGAGGCACTTGGTAGATAACTCCTAAAGGCTGAAGTAAGGTTTTGTATAAGAAATATGTTTGTTAGTTGGAGAAAGAAGGATCATAAAGGACTCAAATTTTAAAGACTATATAGGAAATGTTAGACGTCATCTAATGAACCAGACTTACTTTTATACTTAAAGGAGTTCGAAGAGGAGTCAAAAGATGCTCATAGAAATTTGCTAACAATTCCAAAAGAAAAATGATTAAGAGCACATTTCAACACATCATTGAAGTGTGATATTGTGGATAATAATCTTTATAAAGTATTTAATGGAACTATTATTGAAGCTTGAACAAAGAACATTATCATAATGCTTGAGGAAATTATAGTGCTTGTGATGAAGAGATTGGCTAAGAATAGAAACATGGCAAGCAAGTGGTAGATGAGATTGGTCTAAAAATTAAAAACAGATTGAGAATTAACAATGCGTCCAATATTGATTGTGAACTTAAGACTAATGGTGCTAGTGGGTTTGGAGTAATACAAATTAAGCTTGTCGTGAACTTAAAATATAAGACATGTAATTACAGAAGTTTGGATGTTTCAGGAATTCTATGTTCATATGTTATTATTTTCATCGAGTATAATAATGAACTAGCTGAAAAATATGTATCACGTTTGTTTATGAAGGATAAGTATTTTGGCACAAAACTAAACATGAGCCACCATTACCACCACCATTTCAAAAAAATATCAAGTAGGCCAAAAAAATTAAAAGAAAGGAGAATTGGGAGAATTCTACCACAGGCAATAAGTTATCAAGGAAGGGGATGAAAATGAATTGTCAAACATGTTTCAAACAAGGACATAACAAAAAGAACATGTCCAATAAAAGGATTATCATAATAAGCTTAATTGATGGGCTTGTTAGTTTGACTATAAGTTAATACAATAATTTCAACATTATTTGTTTGTCTTAATTTTATATGTTGATCATTTTTTTTTCTATATGTAACCTGTATGTGATGTCGAAGCAAGTTCTACCATTGTAGAATCAAGTCAACCACTAATATCAAAACCAAATAAAAGGAGACCAGTTTGTGGATATAGAACGTTATGGGTGAGGCTTCTGAACCACCAGTGACAAGACCAGTTATAGCTCGTCAAAGGTTACAAGTATTAATTCAAGTTGATGAATTTATTTTAAAATTTTGGTTAATTTTTTATTGTTTATTATAATTTTTGATAGGAAACAACATATGCAAAAATGAGGAGGAAAAGATCAAAAACATCCGAGACTACGTAACAACAATAACAATAATAATAATAATAACAATAACAACAACTCAGTAAAAGTCTTATTGATACACAAGGTCTAAGAAGTCTAGTAGTATGCAGTCTTACCCTTAACTAATAGAGAAGTTATTTGTAATAGACCCATGTAAATAAATAAATAAATATGTATAAATAAAATATTAAAAAAGTAATATAATAAATATATAACAAAGTAAAGAATAAAAATAATAATAAAATAACATGTCCCAATATTGACTTTTGAATCATTTGGAAGAATGATTTTTGGTTAGTATAGCAACTACTACCTTTATGATTTTTGGTTGGTAGAATAGCTAATATCTTTATGATTTTTGTATATTAGTTACTATCCTGATCATTTTTGTATTATAGTTGCTATCTTTATAATTTTTGTAAAGTAGTTATTGTCTCTATACTTAATCTTTGTTATATAATTACAGACAAATTCATTATCTATTTTGGAAGCTATTCACTTATTTGAAATCTTACAATGTTGAGGTGCTATAAAAGTTTCAGTTTTCAACTAAAAATATGGGCATTCACTTGTTTAAAATCTTACAATGTTAAATTGTTATGAAAGTTTCAGTCTTAGAGTAAATTTGTGGGCGTTCACTTGTTTTTTGGGAACATTCCATATGTTTGAGAAATGAAATAAAATTTTAAATGTCTTTTAACTTAAAAGCATAAAATCATTTGAATCCATGCTTAATATATGAGGAAAACATGAAAATTAAAAGATGAGTCATGCAATTTAAATACAATAAGCTTTAAAAACAAAACATGATGACCAAGACTATCATTTGGGATCTAAGTACATTCAAGGAAAAGAAAGAAGCATGCTCTCTTCTTGCTCTGTTAGCAAAGATAACATTGTCTTGATAAGAAATTTGTTACCTGTATGAGCTTGTTTTATACATCCATTTTTGGTTTAATACCAACAACAAAATTATGATAAACAGATACAACAACTATCTTCAAAGAAAAACACTGCATAGGGAAAAGTTATAGTAATAAACGTCAATTATAGAGCAACAAAAAATGAACAACATCAATTCTCGAAGATTCCATATAATTAAGGGTCTCCAAAATCCATAATTAAAATATTCAGTGAAATACAAACTAATCTTTCTACTTCTACATTCACTCATAACAATTTTTAGGGGCAATCACAACTGATATAATACTCCTAATTTTTATTTTCAACTTCAACATTTCTTTATTTTCTTCTAGCTTGTTCATCTTCTTCAGTAGACCAAGAATGATGCTCAAGGCTCTTTCACACATTGGGGAATAATCCATTCAAACAACATATGACCTCCATGCCAAAATTAAACATATGATGGAAAAAGTTAACAAAACCAGCATGATTATGATGTTGAAAAATCCATAAAACTAATTAATTAATATATAACTCTTTCCACGTCTGGGATAAGAGACAAAGTGTCTTCCAAGGTTTGTTTTTGTCTATGAAGTCTACATAACACTCATTAACCTATAAAAATATAAAATTTCTTGATCCAATGTAGTTGTCAAACTTGTGTCAGTTTTTTGACTCATTATGCTACAAACATAAATTTTTTAAATAACTAATATGAATAAATTGATTGCATAAATTATTTGAGATCATTCCTTAACTAGTTGAAATTTAGTGCTTTCTTATATTTAATTAAATCTACAATTTTTCTTTGTGAGAGGAAATGTCTCCTCAAGTTGTAGAATTGTTGTTTTACTTAACTTTCTAAGGCCACGAATTTCCTCAAATCCCACCCTACAACCCTCATCACCTATTCATTTCAATCATCACCAAATGCTTATACTAAGTTCATTGAAGTCACAATATAATACATATACTTGGGATTTGTACTATCTTTGGTGCGGGTCGATTAGTAGTGAGCTTTTAGTTAATAGATGGAGGAGACTAATTTATATAAGTTTAAGAAAGACATTTGTTACATTATCGTAAGACTAGGTCATGATATGAGAAGAAGAAACAAAATAGTTCTATATCTTAAGATAGCACCTCTAAAACTACTACCAGCTAGTAACTCCTACATAAATTTTAAAGTTGTTGTCATCAAGTGTAAAATAATCTTCATACAAGACTAAAAGCTTTTAATGCACATAATATGAATATCAGTAACCAAGCCAACTACATCAAAACTAAAAAAAATCTTATAATGAAGAATGAAGGGTTAATTACCAAAAAAACCTCAAACTTTTCACTACAAGAAAAATTATAATTTGCGACCGAACACTACCGACGGTATTGACAACCGTTGGAAATACCGACCGAAACAATTGTTCGGTCGGAGAAGTTGGCTGACAGTTCAAAAATAGCGACCGACATGTATTCGGTCGTAGAATTTAATGAAGGGTTATTCACCGACCGAAACTTCGGTCGGTACAGGGGTCGGTAAATACGTCTGTCGACTTAAAACCTACCCCTCTCTTTTTTTCCTCTCCCCCGCGCAAACTACCTCCTCCCTCCTTTCGCCGCACCTGCCTCCGTCTCCGTTGCTTTCTCCGGCGACTGGCGTTGCTTCTGCTCCGGCGACACGCGTTGGCTTCTTCTTCTCCCAGCCGCACGTGGTCCTCTCCCTTCCGCAGCTGCTCCGGCGACTGGCGTTGAGAGATCTGCCACCTTGGTTGTTCTCCGCCGGTGTTGTGCTCCTCCCCTCGCCGCAGGTGCTCCTCCTCTCGCCGGCGTTGTGGTCTCCGACGAAGGTAACAGTTCTCCTCCCTCCCCGTCGGTTTACCGATGGGTATAGACCTTTAAAATTAATTTTAATGTTTTAATTTTTTTTGTTCTTATATTTAAATCTATATTCATATAAATGTTGAAATTTAATCATTTCTTGGTTATTGAAATCTACGAGTTAGTATCTAGCCTAGTATTTTACATAAATTTAGCTACTAGAATATGGGAATTGCTCAAAAAATGTTTTGTTCAACCTGATGATAATCCAATATGCAAATTGCAATATGATCTATTATGTTAAATTAAGGGAACAAATATTTTTTATGCATATTATACAAACATTTTTCTTTTATGCAAATTCACCAGAGTCACATTGGTGTTTATCAAAAGAGTTCCATTAATATTTAGTAAAATGAAAAAATCCCTTTAAATAAGAACTTTTTAACTCTAATCAAGCACATTATTTGATCTCTAAATTTACCTAGCTATATATGTTCATTAGTTGAACTTTTGAATTTTTATACAGCAAATTATATAAAAACCCATCAAAAGAATTGAATTTTTTTTTATAAGGTAAAAGATTTTGCTTCTTACCATAATTTGATCATAACCAAATTTGAAGTAATTTTATCAAGACATAACAGTACGACAGATGTGGATTTTATAAATAGACTAACTTAAGTTTTCTTTTAAAAAAAGTTTAAGCTATTTTTAAATTGCTTTGAGTGTGGGTCACAAGTTGGAATTTATTATAGTCAATTAGATTCTTCTTTTTATTGCCTAATAAAATTCTCCTAAATTAACTTAGATGATTGGTCGCATATCTATTTACAATATAACCTTTCAAAGTTCTTACTTAGAAAATTGAATCCAAGTTTCCAAGATTTTGGACTTCATTATGCTCTCATTAGTTAGACCTTTGCTTGTAATCTACACATCTTGCCCAAAAGTATTGTTGTATGGTTGAATTTTCTATTTTCGAATTGAAACTCAAATTAAATTTTGAGTATGATTTATTTTTCTATTATTTCGTATTTCAACTACAATTTATCTAGATAAATTAAAATATAACAACCTAATAAAAATTAAAATGACGAGATTCATATTTACGAGAAGGTTAACAATTTGAGTAAGTATAAATATGTATTAAATGCATCTAATTTAAAAAATTTAAGAGTAAATGAGCAACTAATCTTTCTATTGCATATTTATGATTCTAAAAATTAGAATAATCTTGACAATAAAATAAGAAATATTTTAATTAAAAAAGGCGTATACGAAAATTGAATCCTATATTTTAATTAGACAATATATATTTGCATATTGTTGAAACTCTTCTTTTCATGACATATGTGAAACATCCGATTAACAAGTCAATGTGCAACTTAAGGTATAAAATAAAAGATAAGCTACAATTTGCCCGGTCAAATCTTTGCCCCATTTGGCCAATTCTAACCTTGCAAGCTGAGGTTACTAATAGCATAGGTTGAAGTTGGCCTAATGAAACAGGGGATCTTAAGCCCAATCTGCTAAGGGATCTTTGAGAACAATAAAGCAGCATAACTAACTGTTGTAGCTTTAAAAGATTGAATGCAACGAGTTGATGTGCCTATATGGGAATGACGAAAAGGCAATATGCAAAAGTTACATCAGCTGATACAATCACAAGACAAGACAAACATTGTTTTTTTTTTTTTTTGGCCCAATAAGACAAACATTGTAAGTGAACGCAAGAATCAAGATGTAAAAGAGGTAAGCAAAAGAACAAGGGTTACGTAAAGCTCTCTACCAAATCAACTGACATCCTTGAGTCTTTTAATTAAAGCATCCAGTGATTTTTTCTTTGGGTTTTGCTTGGCTCCCCTGCTACCAAAAGTCCCAAAAAGACGATCGGTAGAATCTTTTAGCTTCTCTGATATTGTCACCACTTTCTTATAATCCAAAGCATTGTAACTCCTCTCCCTGATCACAGCATTCAAGAAATTTTCTGGATGATTGCTCAAAAGCAAATTTGTCAATTGCCTAGCTTCAACGAGAGCTCCTTTCAACTGTTCAGAAAACAAGGGAGATTGATTATCTGCAAAAGATTCCAGCAAACGAATATCTACGTCAATCCCCATGACAGCATTAACATTAAACCTCTTCACCGAGTCCGAAAGTAAAGCTCCTACAATTTTCTCTGATACATGAGATAGAACATCTTGTAAAACCTTTTTAAGGACCTCAGTTGGCAAAATCTGTTGAGCAGTAGAAACCAAAGTTTCCAGATATATTATAACTTCATTCACGTATTCATTACCACTCTGTACATGCTCGTCAGCCATCCAATTCACATTCTCAATTAATGTCATGAAGCCATCAACCTTCTGTTTGAGCAAACCAGATAACATCTCTTCAGCTGCATCACGGGCATTGGTTAATGGAAACTGCCTCCTACCCCTCTCCACTGTTCGCAAGGGTACACCTGAAAGCTGAGCAGCATGACGAAAGAAGAAATCACAAGCTCGCTCCATTACAGCCATGTTTGCTGCGACCTGCATAGCCTGTGAAACCCCGTGGACTGAAGTATTAATAATCTTCAGCAAAGCTCCATCTAAAACCTCACTCAAAAGCCTATCCAAATATTTCTTAACAACATCAAAGAATTCAAGTTGCCCACCATATGACATATAACTAACAGAATCCTCAATAAAAGATCGTACAATTCGACAGCAGTCAGGCACCGTGGAAGAAAATGGCGCAACATAAGGAAAAGCTGGTACAATATCAGATATTTGTAACTGAAAAGAAAGAACATTCATCGAATACTCGTATTCTTTCTTCATCAACATCTGCTCAAACTTATCAGCAGCGAGCGCCTCTGCAGTTTGCTTACGACAATCAGAGAGTAGTAGCTCATGGTATTTATCCCTATGCTTGCTTAAAACATCTAACAAAGCATCCACAGGGTACCCGTATCTACGTAGTGTAACCCCAAGCAAGCTCACATAGTCCTTTATCAGTAAAAGATGATTTGCTGTTTGCATTCTAGAAAACTGATCTTCTAACACGGAACACATCTTACTTACTGCAGTCTCCCACAAATTCTCCACTTCTAATCTCGAAATTAAACCCCCTCCAGTCCTCAAAATTCGATCTTCCACTATAAAAAATCCAGCAATTTGTGCAAAAAATGTTTGATGAGATTCAAGAAACGGAGTCATAGACGAGACCTGAAAGTCAGATGTTAACTGAAGCTTTCTGTTCTCGAAATAATACCGCTTAAACCGATCTTCAAGTCCTAATGTTTGGTGTACATGGTAAGCTCTATACAAGGAAGTTAAATCAAATCCTAACAATCCACTACCGCCGTTAGCATAATCGTCCTTACCGTCATCTACGATCCCGCCATCAAATCCATCCTCATCGTCTTCCTCTTGCAACGCGTAGACGCAGTCTCGCAAACTCAATCGGCTCTGTTCTTCGGCTTGTCTCTGTTTGACCCTAAGATCCTCTTCCCGTTGCCTCGCAGCCGAGGCTTGACCGATCGCGACTTGACCTAAATTACGACTCACGACTCGGATCTCCACAAGCCAATCCCCAAACTCCTTGCTCACTTTCCTCTCTATATAAGATCGAATCTCCGGAATCTTCTTCTCTAACATCTTCTTCAATGTAGAGGATGGCGATTTATCCAAGAAGTCTCTTTCGATAGCGTCCGCGCACTTCAAAACCATGTAGAAGTTTCCACTGGAAAAATGGCCGTTCGCTCTGGAACACAGCTCTATGAGTTTAATACAGGTGACGACTTGGGAAAGCGCCAAGTGAACGTTCTGAGATACGGTTTGCGCTTCAAGATAGGCGTCGAGTGAGGCCAGGAGAGGTCCAGCAACGGACTGGAGCTTTGAGTTGGACTCGGAGAGAGCGGATTTGAGAGAATCGACGTCGGATAGAAGAGATCGAAGGTCGTCGACGGCGAGAATGAAGTCCTGATAGTGAGCTTTGCAGACTTCTTCGATTTCGGACTCTTTGGAGCGAGCGAAATGGCGGAGGTTGTGGAGGAGCGTCTCAGGGCGACCGCCAGCGAAGGCCTTGCGGATAAATGGTCCAAGGTCTTCGCCATCGCAGATGGTGGTCGAGAGGAGGAGCTGCTCTTGCTTTTCGGCGGAGTTATCAAGCTCTCCGTTGACCGGAGCCACTTTCCGTCGAACCTTCGTTGAATGCATTGTTTGGTCTGTCCAAACCGTAACGGAACGATGAAGAAAGGCAGGAAGTGGTTAATTTGGACAGACAGATGAAGAAAGTTTAACCAACTTGACAGGCGCCGCAAATAAGGAGGGTATTTTTGTAATTTCCGCCTAACAAATGCTGGTAACCTGCTACTAAAATCTTCTGTCCAGTTTTTATGGTGTCTTGTTGTGTTCAGTGAATCTCAGACATTCATTTATGCGAACCCTATATAAATAAATGTAGGACCTGCATAAATAAATGACTGAGATTCACTAGACACAATAAAACACCATAAAATTGGACAGAAAAATTGGACTCGGTAACCTGACTTCTGCGGTGATTCGACGGTGAAGTAACCTGTCTGGATTTTCCCTAGCACAAAACTTTAGGATATATCCCTTTAATTATTCCAATATAATAAATTATATGTTCTACCTAAACCCTATTAAAATATAATTATTCCAGGATAACAAATTATATGCTCTACCTAAAACCTTCAAGAAGTAAAGGCTTTAGGTAGAGTATATAATTTTTTATTCAACCAAATAATTAGATCGGAATTAAAAATAAATAGACCTTTAGATATGCAAATGTGGATAAGGATTCCATTTTTTTATAAAGAGGGGAATATTTCCATAGCCAAATCATTTTGAAAATATATGATTTAGTCTATGCTTTAAAAACTATACCGAAAGTTAAACCGATAAAATAAAAATTTAAAATTTCATTGATGTTAGACTCTCATAAAGCTTATTAAGGATCTAATAAATTGAAGAATTTGAAAAAAATTGAAAAAGGTGATTTTTATTTATTAAAAATTTTAAAGTTTAACTAAAAAAAGAAATTGTTAAATAAAAATTAATCAGTTTATTTTGATTAACTGATTAGTTGACAAAAATTGGTTGATAAATTAATATATTGATCGATTTTTTACAACAAAAATTATTAAACTAAATTTAAAACTGAACCGAAAAATTAGTCGGTTTAAAATTTTTACTATTTAACCGATCAAATCGATTTGATTATTAAAACATTCAATTTTGTTAATACTTAATATATTAGTTGTGTGAATTGATTGGTTTAACAATTTTTGAAAGAGAAAATAAAATAATGTTATTTCCAGGTCATTTATTTTTCTTTCTTAATTAAAATACTTTAATAAATATGAATTATTTTAAATTATTTATAATATTAGTCTTCTTCGAGGGATTTAAATATAAATGGTATGAAAAGATGTTGCAAGTTCTTTAAATTTATGTTATTAGTAATACAGCCTGGCATAAAAAGAGAGTCCTTTTTATCCATTTTAATTAATTAAACACAGAAACGACACAGGTCAATAGAAGTTGAACTAACTCCACCGGTGTACAGTGCACTGCCCCCACGGACACGTCATCCTCACTCACAGTAGTACATACACACATACCCATGAAGCGATGAGACTTTTTTTCGATCTGCCTTCGGGTCATTTTCCAACAAGATCAAATGAACATTGGACTTTTATGAACAATTCTATGCGGGTCCAAGCCCAATCTTGCTTCACAATGTCTTAAAACCCTAGCGAGTATCCTTCTTCACCAAACGGAATTTCGTCTCTCTGCAATCAGCAGCCAATATGGTGAACTTCTTCTCTATTCTCCCAAGACCCTTACTCTTACCCTAACTATATCTTTCTCTATACGAATTTTTTAAATTTTTTGTTGTTGTCTAAGTTGTTTAACTTGGTGATTTCAGGGTATTGATTTGAAAGCCGGAGGCAAGAGCAAGAAGACCAAACGCACTGCCCCTAAGTCTAATGATATTTACCTCAAGCTCCTTGTCAAGGTCTTTAGTTCTCGATTTTTTTTATGTACTGTGCTTGGATTGGATGTTTCTTAGGTATTGAATGGCTTGGATCTGTTGACAGTTGTACCGGTTTTTGGTGAGGAGGACGGGAAGTAGGTTCAATGCGGTGATTCTGAAAAGGCTCTTTATGAGCAAGGTCAACAAGGCTCCTCTTTCACTCTCCCGCTTGGTTCGTTTCATGAAGGGCAAGGTTTGTTTCTATCTGTTGTTTCATGTTTTTGTCATTTCTCAAAGATGGTGTGTAATTGCCTGGTTCCGGTTTCTGTGTGATTTTTAGGATTGTTAAAGCAATATGTTCATTGATCGGATTGATACTTTTCAGGAGGATAAGATTGCGGTGCTTGTTGGAACTGTGACCGATGACATTAGGGTATATGAGGTCCCTGCTTTGAAGGTTACTGCCCTGAGGTTCACTGAGACTGCTAGGGCTAGGATTGAGAAGGCTGGTGGAGAATGCTTGACCTTTGATCAACTTGCTCTTCGAGCTCCACTTGGGCAGAACACGGTATGACCTTTGATAAGAACTTTAATCCCAATTTTCTTTTCATGTACTTTATAACCTATCAGGTTTCTTCCTTTGTCTTTGCATCATTCTGTTTAATGTAATAGAATACAAAATTGCCTTTTGCGGTTGTTGGGTTACTTAAGTTTTTTACCTTATGCTTTTATACTAAGTCCTATTGATCGCTAGTTAGTAGTGACTAGTGAGTAATTGTGCCAAATTTTGTGGTTGGAGGCTAGATACTAATGGCTTTGTACTCTTATCCATTTTTGTTTTTGGAATCCATAAGCAATTGTTAAGACCGCAGTGTGGTCAATCCAAATTTCTGTGGAGTTCATAAGCATTCATTGTCTACCATGTGTGAGATTTTGTGCTTCGTTGTCAATAGTATATATGAATATGTACAAACTCACACATGTTTTCTATCAGTAATTGGCCTTCATTCAGGATGTTTTCTATCTTAGAGGATATGGTTCTTGCAGGTTCACTTAAAAAAAAAAAAGGTTCTTGCAGGTGATATTTTGTAATTTTGATACGATCTCTTCCTTTGTACCTTTTAGCCGCGTTCAAATTCTTAAAGACAATGGGATATGGAAGAAGGAATGATAGAAGGATGTGCATGAATGCACGTATCATTAATTTATCAAATGCTATGATCTGGGTCTTTTTACGCTTTTGGCTTTCTTTAATGCCACTTTGAATCGGTTAGCCTTGGGATAATGATCGGAACTTTTGTGATCCAACGTTGCAGGTTCTTCTGAGAGGTCCCAAGAATGCTCGCGAGGCTGTTAAGCACTTTGGACCAGCTCCTGGTGTACCTCACAGCCACACTAAACCTTACGTGCGATCAAAGGGGAGGAAATTTGAGAGGGCTAGGGGAAGAAGAAATAGCCGTGGCTTCAAAGTTTGAGTTCTTAAACTTGTCTGAGAGATAAAGATTAGCCTATTAAAAGCAATCAGATTCACCTATTTATCTCAACATGCAATTGGTTTCACTTAGAATTTTCAGCTCTGTATTGTCTTGGTGTGTAACTTTTGCAGTTTTGTTCAACATTTCAATTTAAACGAACGATTTAGGGGATCACCTGAGAATCAATATTATTAAGCTTGGATACGTGTTTCTTGTTTTTTCAGGCTGTGACTCATTAGCTACTTATGTATATCCAACTCCATCTTCTGTTTCAATTTATTACTCCTTCCCCAGGAAGTGCCAATGCCATGAGCTCAAAGCTTTGTAGTCTCCTCATTTATATGCGGAAATCGGTATATACAATTAAAAGAAGCTAAACATGCAAGGAGCAGGAACGTAACCGATCACTGACATTATGTTCCACTTGAATAAGCTCAAAACATCACACTTGAATAAGCTAAACATGCAGGGCGCTTGGTTCATAAGAAGGAATGGAAATGAAAATGGTAATGGGAATGGATATAATCATTATAATTATGATGGTTGGTTAAGATAAAGGAATGATTATTATTTCCGTGGTTGGTTTGTAAAACATATTGTAATTAATTAATTACAAAATAAATTATATTTTAATTAATTACAATATTTTAATTAATGAATGAATTATTTTTTAATTAATTATATTGTATTTAATTAATTAATTATAATATTTTAATTAATGAATAGTTATATTTTAATTAGTTATATTTTAATTAATAATAATATTTTAATCAAATATAATGTAATTAATTAAATAATAATATTTTAATTAATCAATAGTTATGTTTTAATTAAATATAATGTAATTAATTAAATAATAATAATAATTTAATTAATTAATTATATTGCAATTAATTAATTAATTACAATATTGTAATTAATTATTGTAATTAATTAATTAAAATATTGTAATTAATTAATTAATTACAATATTTTAATTAATTAATATCGTAATTAATGAATAGTTATATTTTAATTAGTTATATTTAATTAATAATAATATTTTAATAAAATATAATGTAATTAATTAAATAATAATAATATTTTAATTAATTACATTGTAATTAATTAATTAATTAATTACAATATTTTAATTAATAAATAATAATATTTTAATTAATTAATAGTTATATTTTAATTAATGTAATTAATTATTGTAATTAAATAAATAATAATAATATTTTAATTAATTATATGGTAAATTAATTAATTAATTACAATATTTTAATTAATTAATAATTATATTTTAATTGATTAATTAATTACAATATTTTAATTAATTATAGTCTAATTAATTATTTAATTAATTTCACCATTCCTCTCTTCCATTCCTCTCTCCCATTCCTCTAGATTATGAGGGGAATGGAGGATTGCCCAAAATTAAGGAATAAAACTCTTAGGTCTTCAATGATAGGTTCATACCAACCATCAATTTTTATTCCATACCTATACCTCTTTTCTCGTACCCTCAAACAAGCACACTCTGAAAGATAGAAATTCTAAGAAATTAAAAGTTGGTGACAGTGGAAGTGTCAGAGCAGGTGACGAAAAACTGAGTCATTTTCATAATTTCCTCTCGCTTCTTCAACCATGACGGTGGACGTCAGAGACGAGTTCAAGGACTTCACTAAAGGTGGTCCCATCATGACGGTGGCGCAGCTCCGTCGGTTCTTACTGACGACTCAGGGTGACGCCGGGACTGATGCCGAGACGGTTGTTGAACGCATTCTGCGGAAGAGACACCATGTCACTGCGTTTGCTAGGACCGGTCTTAGTCTCGATGATTTATATTTTTATGTGTTCTCTGCAGCTCTCAACTTTCCTCTTCATAACCAGGTATATGACTTTCTAGCTTGATCGACTCTAGGATTTGTTATTTGTAACATTGTCTCCAGGTGTGATTTATGGCCCAACTCAGACCAGAAGCCACAGGTTTTTCGTTGAAATCATTCGCCGGACTGCAGGGGAGCGACGTGACTGTGGCGGAAGACACCTGCGGTTGGAAAGATGGAAGAACTCTGGTCTTTAGTTTTCTTAGGGAATAACCCAACAGTTATATTTCTTATTTAGTGTCTATATTCTGTGTGGAACGATATGCTGTCGGTTTGTGGTTTCTTGGTAAGCAAGTAAGCAGTCCAGAAGAGAGTCCAGGCGAGATATTCTTGGAGTCCAAAAGAGCGTCGACGGCGCAGGGTCTCATCTCAGTATACGGTGCCAGTGGCCACCAGGTTATGTTTTCCTCATCTTTGTCCTATTTCTACATTGCTGTTGTTTTAAGCCAAGCAGCATCGCTGTGGCCTTCAAGGGAAATGCGTATCATTCAGGTATTTGGAAATATGCTTTTATCTTTTCGCTTTTCAAATTTCTGGGCGCTTGCTGATTGCTGCTAATGCATTATTCATGGAGATGGCCCCGTCCGTTTCTGGAGGTAAGGGGTGGCAAGTTCCAGCCATCCCTCCTTGTCGTTGCATGTGCTTTGAGTATGCGGGGGTTTACTTTTTTCGTGCGTATATTTCATAGTTTTTGGGTGGGTTTAGTTTCACTTAGTTATCCTTTTCTGAGTAGAGGTTGGAGGCTTTGTCCGGTGGAGCTTGGGTTTCCGTTATTCGGTGGCCATAGCCTGTATTCTAGACCTTCTGGTAATGTGGGTTGTGCTCTCCCCTTCCAATAGAGCAACGGGCGTAGTGGGAGTTAAAGCATCTCCAACCAAGGCACCAAAACATATTTTTTTTTGGTGCAATGAACAGTAACGCACTAAATTTGGTGTGTTACTGTTCATTGCACCAAAAGTATAAAAAGACAACTTAAACCCTTTACTTTTTAGCATTTTCCTTTTATGTCCTTTTCTCAATTTGATTTATTTACGTAATTTACTTTGTAATTAAAGTTAACATATTTATTACTTTACACAAAATATATCATTACAAAGATCTCATTGAGACA
>JANZLH020000156.1:6925285-6947749 GCA_026770325.2 Erythroxylum fimbriatum | reverse complement strand
TTTCTACTGAAAATGAAAATTGAAAATATATGCAAAAAAATCAAGATAGAAAACAAAAAACTGTTTTCTGAAAGTAAACGCACCCTGAATATTTCATCTTATCATTCTACCTATGGTAATCAATACCATATAAGTACAACATTTTTAATATTTCCACATAATTCAAATAAAATTATTACAATTTTTAACCACAAATTATGATATAACAATATTGGGAAGAAAGAACCAATATAAGTAAGACCGAACACATGATGTAAGAAAATGACTAATCAAAAATTTTATTTATATTTGAATCTATAAGGAGCAAGCAAACTTTATCGTAACAGTAAAATTGTAGCAAGTGCAATATTATGATAAATTAATATGGCCAACATAAACTATAAACAAGAGAGACATCAAGATTTACATGAAAATTACTTTTGAATTAAAGGTAAAAACTTTGAGATCTTCATTCCATCAAAATAACTCGACTATACCAAAACAATCTTAAAAAATGATGCCCAAAGTGGTCACAAAATAAGTTCTAAACAAGGAGAACAAAGGAAGGATAAATGCAACAACAATAAACAAGCAGAGAAATCACCCTAAGTTGAACTATTGTTTATAGGTTGAAAACTATAGTTATAATCCTCCAAATAAGATCCAAAATTTTCATATTATATTAAAACGTCTCAAGAATTCCCCAACCGTATTTAGGCTTGATGTAATGATAAATGTCTCCAAATCAAATGAAGAACCAAAACTTGTTTAGGAAAACGTTATACTACAATTTTTCTTCTTTTATCTCTCTTTTTTATGCCAAAACTCTCATGCATGCTCTCACACTCACCACTAGTTCAACTTTTAGAATCAAAAGGGTGAATCAAAAAGATCAAAATGAGTTCGTAAAAATAATAGGCCAAGTCCAACAAATTTAGACCTTTCTACATATAGGAGAGAAAGGACACAATATAACACTCATCTTGCATCCTCGGTTTTGTTTTTTTTGCATGTATTTACTACTTATAGTGCCTTTTCACTTAATTTTTATGCACCTTTGTAACGGTGGACGACGTCAACACCGAACTTTATCTATAAATAAGTACACTTGTGTTTCACCATGTAGAGATCTATGATTAAACATTGTAATATGAATTTCTCTACTCTAAAAAGCATTATTTGTTACTTGTAACTAATTTTGAAAGCATTGTTTGTGTTATAATGAAATTGTCATAACAATTAAAGCTCTATATGGAACTACTTTGATAATATATAATCCTGATGAATTAAGTTGATTTTTTTCTCTAAAATGGAAATCCTCTATATTTTTCCATTATAAATGTAAGATCTTCTTCACACATGCCCGCACATTATCCATAAAGGAGATACTAAATGCCTGTTTGGATGAGCTTTTTTGAGGCCAATAAGCACTTTTCTCTACTATAAAAGTCTTTTTTTAAGAAAAATGAGTGTTTGACTGTAAAATAAAAAAACACTTCTTTAACGGATATGACTTTTTTGGCAGTCAAAATACAGCTTTTTAAGAAGCTCAAATTTGGAGCTTCTTAAAAAAACGCTGTTTCAGGTAGATTTTTCAAATCAATTAATGAGCCTATTTTTCAGTCCCTTTTGTCCTTATGTTTCTATCTTCCCATTTATTATGTATTTAACTATTTACTCATTGGGATTTGTATAATATTATTTGGCTTTTTTATATGTTTTAATATTTATTTTCGATATTAGTTTACTTATAATCTACATAAAAGATTTGAATAGATATATTTTCATTTATGTTTCAAATGGTTTAAAATTATATAATAATTAATATATTGTGCTTTGCATATTGTTTAATATACTTTAAATAATATTTATATGCATAAATAAATTTTATTACAAAATAAAATATAGTTAAAATTAAAAGTGTTTTTATTTTTATGTTGTCAAGCAGTCTACTATGAAGCTTTTTCAAAAAAGTTTTTTTTTAATTAACAGCCAAATAGTTAGTTAGCTTCTTAGAAAAGCTCTTCTCAGAAAAGTTCAATTGACAAAAGTTCTACTAACAAACGCTCTACTGATATAAGCTCATCCAAAATACACTAAGCCCAATCAACTTGGATTAGATTGAGCCCGTTCAGGTTGAGCAATTTTTTGCTATTCCAAAGTCCAAATTGCTATCTTCATTGATAAGTAGTATTTACAATAAGTTTGTAATATGATTTTGAAAGTATTTTATATGTATTAGAATGATTTTTATAGAGTAAACAAATTCGAACAAATTAGAGTAAGAAGTTTCGAGATAATTTTGGAGGAACAAGGCACCAATATGGGCCCATGTTCTCATTGGCGCCTTGTTCTCAAGCACGACAACAACATGGTACAACGTCCCAGTTCCCACCCATGTTCCACCTTGTTGCATTTTATTTTTGGGAGAGTTTTTCATATGTCAAAAAATGCTTCAAAGAGAGACCTTCGTTCTTCAATATGACCTGTCACGGACTTGGTGTTCGTATCTTCAAGACTCGTGTTCTTAAAATGAATCCTCGGATGCTCGACATAAGAGCTACTAACTCAACATCGTCTAAAGGTGGTACCATGTTCTGGATGCATGTTGGCGGTAATTTGTTATAAAAAATTCTATAGAGAGGCGATAAGCAACACGGTGTAGCAATATCAACCTGAATTGGTCGCATGTTTTGGCATTAAACTTTATAAAAAGTTCAAGGTTTTGTGACATAAAATGATAAGGAGAGTCATAAGTCAAGTGAGAAAGAAGCAGCCAGATATTAGTGTCATGGGACAAGATAGAGGGACTTTAGGAAAGGAAAAAGGAGAATCTATCATTCAATCAAGAACATCAAAATTTCAAAATTTATGAGAATAAGTTCTTGTGTTTTGTTTTCTTTCTTGATTGTTGTTAGTTTTTGTTAATGGAGTATATATGAACTAAATCTATGGTTAAAATTAGGGATGTAAATTACGTAGAATATTTTAATTATTAATCCATGATTAGTTTGTAAAAGGAGTAGCAGTAGCTGCGGAGAGACTAATAGTAATAGCAAGGCTTGTAAATTATAATTAGCATTTTGTTAATTAATTTAGCATTTGTTAGTTAGTTATAGAATCGTAACGTATAAATAGAAGCAGTTAAGCCTCTAATAATACAAGTTGACATCTAGAAACCTTCTTCTTCTCTCTACAAACTTGATAATCATCAGTTGTCAAATGGTATCAGAGACATATGTGAGATTTGAGTTCTTCCTCAGCTTCTGCCAGCAAAATTGAACTTTAAGAATATCTCGAAAATTCTTACTCTTGATTGAATATGTTTCTTGTTGCTTGATTCTACTCTTTTGTATCATTCTACATCATTATTCTGTGATTTCTGCTTCATAATTCCATGGTTAATCAAGAAGAAGCTTGTCAAAATTAATCTTTAGCAGTTACTCTAATGGAGGATCTAGCATCACCTTATTTTTTACACCATTCGGAGAATCACAACTCAGTTCTTGTATATTTGGAGCTAACCACCACAAACTACATCACATGGCATCGATCATTTTTTGCTGGCTGTATCTATTAGAAATAAACAAGGATTCTTAGATGGATCTATACCAAAGCTAACTCAGAATAGTTCTTTATATCCTGCTTGGTGTCATTGCAACAATTTGTTGGTGGCCTAGTTGCTTAGATCAATATCACCTTCAATAGCTTCTACTGTATTCTACATTGACATAGCAAGTTAGATCTGGAAGAAGCTAAGTAAACGTTTTGCTCAACCCGATGATAGTAAGATTTGTCAACTCCGGCAACAATTATGGAGTATCACTCAAGGTACCAATACAATTGATCATTATTTCACTGAGCTTAATGGTGTATGGGAAGACTATTGCAATTTCACACCTCTGTCTCTCTGTGAAAGTGGTCTTTGTAATCAAAATTGTTTTCAAAAGCATGTTGATCATCAACAGAAGGATTATGTGTTTCGATTTCTAAATGGATTGAATGAAACTTACCAGAATCTAAGATCACATATTATCACTATGAAGCCTTTTCCAATTCTTGATGATGGGTACAATATGTTGATTACGGAAGAAAATTAGCAAAATCATATGGTGCAGAGTTTTGGAAATGTATTAGCAATGGTAGTCTATAGAGGCAAGGATACTTGTTCTTATTGTGGGAAGCCTGGACATATAAGAGAGAAACGTTTTAGGTTCATTGGATTTCCTTTGAACTTCAAATTTACAAAGGAAAGAAATTCCACTTTCTCAGGAAATTCAGTCTCTACAGTTGAAAATGTTGATGTAAATATGGCTGATATAACTTGTGCTCGGGTCACTAATGCTTCTCTAGGTATCAACGTGGGCACTCAAAATGCTGGTTTTTTTCAACTCAGTGACCAAATTCAGAAGCTCATAATTTTTCTTAGTGATCATCCTACTATCGTTGCACCTCAATCCAGTCCTAACATCACTTATAGTAATCTCACAGGTAACATTTCTTCCTTATTCAATTATGAAAATTCACACAAACTCACTACATTATTAGCCACAAAGTTTATCAACCCCCCTTGGATTGTGGATACAGGAGCCACAAATCACATCATATGTTCCATACACTTATTTTAAACTTTCAAATCAGTTAAAAATCACTTTGTTCAACTTCTTAATGGGTATGTACTTCAAGTTACACATATTAACACAGTACAAGTTCTTCCCTCCTTAACTATCAATAACGTGTTATATGTGCCCAGTTTTACTTTTACTCTTCTATATGTCAGTAGAATTACTAAACATCAACTTCGCGGTTTCATTTTTCTCTTTGATTTCTGCTACATCTAGGTCCTATCCTTATAGATGACCATTGTACCAGCTAGGCAAGCATAAGGACTGTATTTCTTATAGTAAGATACTTATCTTGATGATTTGAATTCTTCTACTAATACTCCAGTTCCAAAGTCAGCTATTCCTGCAACCTTTTCTACATGAAGCTCTACGGAATCCTATGATATATGGCATTATAGATTAGGACATCCATTTGCCATAGAATGCTTTCTTTACAATCATTCATTCCTGGAATAAAGTTCACAAATTGAAAACCATATTTGGTTTGTTCTAGAGAACTCAATTTCCTATACATGCACCTTAGCTCTCGGTTTCCATTTGAAGTAACACATACTAACTTATTTTCCTTTTAAGCATGGTTCACAAACCTGATTATTCTTAAAAGTTAAATTGGGTAATCCTCTTACTAATTCATTCTTAGAAAATTTTGACAAAATGCTCCTCATGCTAGCATGTTCGAATCTTTGTGCCAGAATAATGAGTCCTTTTCTAGAGAAACAAATTACTTGACCTTTTGAGAAGATATGTCTTATAGTTGACCACAACGTAAATTCTAATTTTTATGACCAACAAACACAATATTATCATTAACATTATCAATTGTTTCACAATGAGATACATAGAAAGTGACTCTATATCAATAATCACGTAACTGACTTACAGTTAGCAAGTTATATTTCAAACCATCTGACATACGGAACATTTTCAATAGAGGTAGAGCTAGAGGCACCAATTTTACCAATTGTAGTGACCCTTACCTTGTTTTTGTCAGCAAAGACAACATTACTTCCATCTTTTTCTTTTAATATAGTTAAAGTGTAATATTTCACCTAGCATGTCTTGAACTACCACTGTCAACTATCCATTGGTTTTCTCTTATTATTGTCCTAAAGCATATCTATAGAAAGTACTATCTCAACTTAGGTATCCAAATTTTTCTAGGTCCTTTTAGGTTAGTGATGTGACTTTTTGGTCTCCAAACATATATTTTAGATAATTTTCTCATTCTACCTTTTATAAAAGACTGACTAATATATCCATGTTTGCCACAATAGAAGCACAAAACAAATGAATGAGAGTTACTATCATTTTTCGCATATATCAGGTTACTACTATTTTGATTATAGTTACTGTTGGTTTTAAGAAAGAAGTTCTTGTACAGCTTGATATTATTGTTTTTGTCATATGCTATTCTTGCCTTATCAAAGAGACCTTTACCATTACCAAGCAATACATCAAGATTATTCTTTCTATTAACAAAATTAGCTAGGTCCTTTTCTAGGGATATGATTCTTCTAACAAATTTCTCATTTTCATATTCTAGGTGATCACATGCAAATTGTAGTTTAGCAACTTTTTCTTCTAATTGTTTTACTTTTTCATAACCTTAACGATCATTCTCAAGCAATGCTTTTTCTAACTAAGATACTTTTTCTTCCAAGAATTCCTTTTCAGATACTTTTTGGTTATAGATATTTTCAATCTTAATAAGAGACATATTCTTGGACAATAGACTCTTATTCTCTGATTCTAATGATCTAATTTTATTCTCCAAAGATGAATTATTGTATTTATATTTTTAACCTCTTTAACATACTGCACAGTTAATTTCTTATACCAAGCATACAGTTCATGATACGCATATCTTAGTTCATTAATTTCAAGATCAGAATCATAACTATATACCTCATCTTCTTCTTAATCAGACATCAAGCAATCATTGCTTACTTCTTCAGGCTCTTATTTATCAAAATTTTCAAAATCTTCATCAGACTAAACTGTAGTCGTAGCTTGCTTTTTAGGTTTTCTGTTTTCTATCTTTTGCTTTCTATTTTGTCCTTTTGAAGAAAAATGAGACATTTTGGTCTATTGTGTCTAGGCTTCTTATAGTGATAGCATATAATTTGTCTATGTATTGTTGAAGCCTTTAAACTTGCTATTTATGATTTTCTTATTTCCTTCTCTTTTCTTTATCAGCTTCTTTTTGTAAAAATGTGCATACTTTATGACCATAAGGTTGAATTCATCATCTCCATCTATATGCAATTCCGTGTCACTTTCATCACCATTAGATGGAATCGATTCTAATAAAACAGAGAATTGATGAAAGAATCGTATTTTAACTTACAAAATACAAGAGTTTAAATACAACTTTACAATCTAATCTTACCTGATTTACAGCTAATTAAGTTTGAATTTGAATTACATAATTGACAGCTAACAAACGACTTAATGAGATCTAATCAATATGATTAGACAACACACGAGCATAGATTGCTCCTACATGCCCCCCGCAAGCTGTGGAGTGGAGACGACACCAAGCTTGGAGAGATTATGATGGAACAAGGACTTCGACAACGGTTTGGTGAGCAAATCAGCTAGCTGGTCACGAGCATGAACATGAACTACACTGAGCTATTGCTGCATCACCTTGTTACGAACATAGTGGAAGTCAACAGCAGCATGTTTCATCCGAGTGTGTATTGCCGGATTATGACTCAAGTATAACACCCCAACATTATCACAAAGTACTGTCGGAGGTTTAGGTAATGGTATGCGTAGCTCATGTAGAAGGTTTTGAACCCAGATCACCTCGGAGACAGCATTGGCAACTGCCTTGAACTCAGCTTCAGTAGAGGAGCGTGCGACGGTTTGCTGCTTCTTCGACATCCAACTAACTGGATTCTTGCCAAAGAAGAGGATATAGCCAGAGGTAGAGTGTCGATCATCCACGTCCCCGGCCCAATCAGCATCAGAATACATGGACAAGTTGCGATCACAGTCCTTTTGTAGTTGCAGACCGTAGTGAATAGTACCTCGTAGGTATCGAAGCACTCGTTTAAGTGCTTTCCAATGTTGTTCAGTTGGTGAATGCATGAACCGAGACAGCTTGTTAACCGAGTAACTAATATCCGGCCGAGTGAGAGATAGATATTGCAATTTGCCGAGCACTTGTCGAAATCGCATAGCATCACACTTAACCGAGCCATCAACCAAAGTCAGTGTCGATGAATTGTTCATGGGTGTGGCAGCAGCGTTGCACTCTTGCATGTTTTCTGCTTACAGAATGTCACTAAGATAACCAGCTTGAGACAAGGTGATGCCCCTGGAGGTTCGAACAACTTCCATGCCAAGAAAGTAATGCAGATTTCCCAAGTCTTTAATTGAGAAACACCGCGCAAGGGATGCAATAAATCGAGTGACAGCCGAGTCATTGTTTCCTGTCACTATGATGTCATCGACATAAACAAGAACAACCAGATAAACATGTCCAGAATGCATAATAAACAGAGAGGGATCTGATTTTGACTTTACAAAACCAAATGACAGCAAGTGTTGAGTAAGAGCCATGTACCAAGCCAAAGGAGCCTGTTTCAGCCCATATATCGCCTTTCGAAGGCGGCAAACATGGTCGATCTTGGTAGAACACTCATAACCCGGTGGTTGAGCCATATAGACCTCCTCTTGTAACTCGCCTTGGAGAAAGGCATTGTTCACATCAAGCTGCCGAAGAACCCAATTCTGACTAATAGCAATGGACATAACCAATCTAATAGTTGTCGGTTTGACAACTGGACTGAAAGTAGAGTGATAGTCAATGCCGGGCCGTTGGGTGAATCCTTTTGCAACTAGTCTGGCCTTGTATCTGTCAATCGAACCATCCGGTTTTCGCTTTATCTTGAAAAGCCATTTACAAGCTATTACATTTTTCTTAGGATCACGAGGAACTAATTCCCATGTTTTATTACTTAGTAATGCATCATACTCGAACTTCATGGCATCACGCCACTCTTGGTGTTTTAGGGCCTGCTTAACAGTGGACAGGGTGACCGAGGGAGCAACGGTTTTCAGGTAATTATGTTTGGGCTTTGGTTTGTATATGTTGTTTAGGGATCGGGTTTCTGGTCGGTGTTGAGTGGTAGGGATCGGGATTGTTGGTGGGAAGAGTTCGGGAACAGTGGGTGGAGTGGGAGTTGGCAGCGTAGATGTGGTGGGAAAAACAGGTTGTGTGCTCGGCAGAGAGGGATGAGGCGTTTCTGGTGGATCGGTGGAAGGAGAAAAAATAGTACCTGATACCATGCTCGGAGCCGTTGTTGTAGTGCCGGAGTCAACAGCTTGTGAGGACAAGTGTAGCGGTGGGGAAGTTTTCTGGACTGGTATGGATTGAGGCTGAATAGGAGGGAGAAGGTCGAGGTTCAAAGGAGGGCTGGGTGGTGGCAAAGTTGGTGGGATGATCGGGGACATATCCCACTCGAGTAATTGAGTTTGAGGCTGTAAGTGATGAAACTTGGACTGATAAGGAAACTCATTCTCGACAAAGGTAACATCACGGGAGAGATATATTTTATTGTGGATTGGATCATAGCATTGATGACAATGATGGGTGAGCGACAGGCCAAGGTAGACACACGGCTTAGATTTGGGATCAAGTTTGTTGGTGGTGTAAGGTTTGAGCCATGGATAGCAGAGACAACCAAATGTTTTCAATGTGGAAAAGGTAGGTGATTTGTTAAATAACACTTCATATGGGGACTGGTTGGCAAGAAGAGTAATAGGCATTTGGTTAATTAGATAGACGGCATGGTGACAGGCAAATGACCAAAAACTCGATGGTAAACTGGCAACATGAAGGAGTGTTTTTGCTGTCTCGACAATGTGTCGATGACGACGCTCGACAAGAGCTACTCTTTGAGGAGTGTATGGTGGGGTAACAAGGTGTTCAATTCCATTCGTTTTAAGGTAAGTGTCAAGAGTTTTGAATTCAGTCCCACCATCAGTGTAAAAAGAAAGAATTTTGTGGACAAAATGTTTTTCCAATAGTGGGTGAAGATATTTGAAAATCTGATGAACTTCATTCTTTTGTTGCAGGGTGAAAATCCACATGTACTTGGTAAATTGATCAACAAAGGCACAATAATAGCGTTTTTTGTCAATGGAAACAATAGGCGAAGGACCCCATAGGTCACTGAAAATTGTTTGCAAGGGTTTTGTACTAAAAAAATTGAATTCTTGAAAGGGTAAACGATGAGATTTATTGCATTGACAAGAATTACAAGATGTAAATTTGTCACAATTTGAAACTGGTAAGGAATACTTGCTGCAAATTAAATTCAAAACTCTAGAATGAGGATGTCCTAAGCGATGGTGCCAGGTGGAGAGGGAGGTGGTTTTGGTGGCGGTATGGGCAGATGGGAGTGACGGTTGGGGCCATTCATACAAGCCATCTTTACTCCAGCCTTGCACCAACGGCGTCCTCGTGCGGATATCCTTCACACAAAAAGAAGATGGAAAGAATTCAATAGAAGTTTGGTTATCTCGACAAAACTGAGAGACAGAAAGAAGGTTTTTTTTAATGTCAGGAGCACAAAGTGTATCAGACAATTTAAAGGAATTATTGGATGTATGTAAATGTGTAGTACCAGAATGTGTAACCGGGATTTTCATACCATTACCCACTGTTATACCGTCGGATCCAATATATTCAGGCATGTTATGTGGCTCAGAAGTGATGTGATGCGATGCACCGGAATCAACAATCCATGGACTTGTAGTAGTCTGATGCCCCATTGCAAAATTAGCCTTTGCTTCAAAATGATTATGAGATCTGGACCTGCAAACATTAGCTTCATGGCCTGGTTTTTGGCATAGTTGACACTTAACAAATTCTCTGTGGTAGTTACTTTATCGCTAATTGTTATTGCGATTATTACTACGCCAATGCGGAATCGGATTGTCACCTCGGTCCTTGGAACGCCATGGCTGATTATTGCGACGATTTGGGCGGGTGTTTGGGTAGGTAGGAGCCTTATCGCGAGTAGCAACAGCAGCTGTGATTGGTGCAGCCGGCTTTTTCGCTTCTTCATGTTGAATAAATACTTCATGATCAAGAAGTTTGTCGTACAAATCCTCATATGAAATTGTTGTGTCTCGAGCACGGATAGCAGTAGATATCTCACGATATTCAGTACCAAGTCCTCTCAGAATCTGGACAACCAATTCTTCATCCGCGATTGGAGCACCGGCTTGGGCAAGTTCATCAGCCAAGGCTTTGATTCAATGTAGATAGTCGGTCATAGATTGGGTTTCTTTGGTGAGTCGAGCAAGCTGATCACGAAGACTAAAAATTCGAGATTGAGATTTGTTGGCGTAAGTGTTGTGTAGGGATGTCCAGGCATGGGATGCAGAGTTGGCATTGGCAATAGTTGGGGCTATTGTTGGGTCAACAGAAGCCATGAGTGCATTTTGAATCAGCTGGTCTTGACGAAACCAGAGATTGTAGGCTGGATTTGGCTGAGGGGGTGTACCGATGGTGCGAGAAGGGGTTGTGTGTGAGCCATCAAGGTGTCCGAACAGCTCATGGCCATGCATAAGCATCGACACTTGCTCTTTACAAGTGGAAAAATTGGTACTGCCGAGTAATTTGATGGGCAATTGAGACGCTGGGTTGAATTGCACAATCAAAGTGGTGTTGTCAGAATTGACAGTGTTTGTGGTGGAACCGTTCATGGTGCAGTGAAAGAGAAAAAAATTGGGATCAAACTCGTTTGAGTGACTAGGCTCTGATTACCATAATAAAACAGAGAATTGGTGAAAGAATCGTATATCAACTTACAAAATACAAGAGTTTAAATACAACTTTACAATCTAATCTTGCCTGATTTACAGCTAATTAAGTGTGATTTACAGCTAATTAAGTTTGAATTTAAATTACCTAATTGACAGCTAACAAACGACTTGAATGAGATCTAATGGAGCATAGATTGCTCCTACACTAACTATAAAATCCATGCTAATGCCCTCAAAAACTAAATTAGGAATGTTCAGAGGCTGCAATAAACCACCAGGGCATAGGGTAGAATGTTTCATTTGTTGGCAAATCTGACACTCGTTCACAAACTTCTTAACATCCTTGTGCATGGCCATCCAAAAGAAATTGGCAGAAAGTCGATGTAAAGTTCTCGTGATACCAGCATGTCCGCCAACCTCTGAAGAATGAAATTCATGCAAGAGCTGGAAGCGCAAGTCAGAATCAGAAGGAAGAACCAATCGGCCCTTAAACAACAAAAGACCATCCGTAAACGTGAAACCAGGTAAACTCAGGGGGTCCTGTGACAACTTTTGCTGTAAGGAGAGCAACTCAGGATGAACCAAATTAGCCTTGCAGATATCTGAAACAAGATCAAAAGTAACTGAAGAAATGGCCAAAAATTGCGAAACAGGGACTCGAGACAAAGAATCAACAACAGTATTCAACTTGCTAGTCCGATAAATAATATCAAAATCATACCCAATGAGCTTACCAAGCCACTTCTACTGGTCAGGTGTTTGAATGACTTGTGCCGTGAGATTCTTAAGTGGTTGCTGGTCGGTAATGATGGAAAACTTACACCCCAACAAGTATTGACGCCATTTGGCAATGGCTTGCGTAATAGAGAACATCTCACGCTGGTAAGTCGAGGCCTGTTGCATTCGCACACTGAGTTGCTGACTGAAATAAGCAATGGGGTGGCGATTCTGACTCAAGACTGCACCGATACCCGTGCCTGAGGCATCTGTTTCAATAGTGAAAGGCAGAGTGAAATCGGGTAGTGCAAGGACTGGTGCGGTGCTCAAAACTCGTTTCAGAGTTTCAAAGGCTGTAGTCGAAGCGTCAGACCAAATAAAATTGTCCTTCCGTAACATATCGGATAAGGGGCCAGCAATCATAGCAAAGTGTCGGATGAAACGACGATAGTATCCGGCAAGACCAAGAAACCCACGGATCTCTTTCACAGACTGAGGAAGTGGTCAGGCCTGTATGGCCCGAATCTTGTCAGGATCCACCGAAACACCACTGTGAGAAATGATATGGCCAAGGTAGCCCACGGACTGGTGGCCAAATAAACATTTCGATTTCTTGGCAACAAGCTGATGCTCCTGTAAGGCCCGTAAAACCAAATACAAATGCTTCAAGTGAGATTCCCAAGTGGCACTGTAGACTAAGATGTCGTAAAAAAACACAAGAACAAAGCGGCGAAGGAATGGGCGAAAGACATCATTCATCAATGCCTGAAATGTGGACAGCGCATTGGTTAAATCGAACGGCATTACGAGGAATTCGTAATGCCCGTCATGAGTGCGGAAGGCAGTTTTGCCCTCATCACCAACTTTAACACGCACTTGGTGATAGCTTGCCCGAAGATCCAGTTTGGAGAAAAACTTGGCCCCATGAAGTTCGTCGAATAGCTTATCTATCGATGGAATTGGAAAGCGATCACGGATAGTAATGGCATTCAATGCGCGATAATCAACACAAAATCACCACGTCCCATCTTTTTTGCGAACCAACAAAACGGGAGAGGAGAACGGGCTAGTACTTGGTCAAATTATCCCTTCAGCAAGCATTTCCGCCACTAATTTCTCAATGACATGTTTCTGAAAATGAGGATAGCGATACGGTTTGACATTCACCTGACTGCTTTGCGGGAGGAGGTGAATCGCATGATCCGAAGGACGAAGCGGTGGCAACCCTTTAGGTGGCTGGAACACACTGTTAAACTGCTGGAGTAAAATGGCAATATCCTCAGCAACAGCCAAGTCCTCAGGTACATTATCAGAGACAAGCTCCAACCGAAAATATTCAGCAATGGCCTGGATTTTCTGAGGACGCCGCAAGCCATTAAACTGCACTAGTTGGGACGTTGGATTGGAATCTCCCTTCCATCGAATGGTCTTGTGGTTGTCGGTGAACTCAAAAGTAGAAGCTCCATAATCTGTCATGACCGGTCCCAAGGTCGACAGCCAAGCAACACCCAGAACCATGTCCCAACCTTGAAGCGGCAAGACATAAAAATCAACCAAAATTTCATGTTCTTGAATTCGCACCGGAACCTATTTCGCAATGCCTGTGCAAATCAGACGCTCCCCGCTGCCAACCAAAACCGAAAAACTCGGAGTTGTCATAATAGGGAGATTGAGAAATTTAGCAACCCGTGTCTGCACGAAATTATGAGTGCTCCCCCCATCGAGCAAAATCTACCCAGATTTCCCAAGAACTGTCCCTTGAAATCGTAGAGTAGAGACAGAACATCCCCCTGCTAAAGCATTATAAGAAATTGTAGAGTGGAGTTGGTCATCGGCGACTGGTTCAGGCTCTGGAGCTTGTAACAAGGAGGACGAATCAGATGGGTGAAGATCTGGGGGGTCGGTGTCTTCCTCTAACAACAACAATTGGGGTTTGGCACGACACTTATGATCCCATGAATATTTCTCATCACAGTGGAAGCACAAACCTTGAGCACGACGATGGGCAACTTCCGTCGGAGATAAACGGCGAAAGGGGACTTTGGACCCGCTTGGTAAGGTGGTGGTGGCGGCGGCTGACTAGTGGTGAGGGGTAGTGGTGGAGGACGAAGGTTGAGGGTAAGGTTTAGGAGTGGGTAGGATGGGCTGTGAGGTTCCCAAGGTGGGTTTAATGTGGCCTTTTTCCAAGGCTATCCTCTGTTCATGCAATTGGGCCAAGGACATGGCCTCCTCCAAGGTAGTCGGTTTGTAAACCAAAACTGAGTGTTTGATGTCTGATCGTAAACCGGAGATGAAGCAATGAACCAGAAACGGGAGTGGTAAATAAACTGTTCTATTGGTGAGAGCTTCAAACCGAGAACGATATTCACCAACTGTAGAGAGTTGCTGCAACTTGGCCAATAAACCCTCTGGCTCCTCCAAGTCCATGGAACAAAAACGCTGCAAAAGCGCCGTTGTGAAGGCTGTCCACCCCGCAAGCTGGCGGTTACGATGCATCCAATCATACCAATCGGCCGCAACATCATCAAAATAAAACGAAGAAATCATAACACAATCCTCCGCCTGAATTTGGTAAAAGTCAAAATAACGATCAGCTTGCATGACCCAACGATCGGGGTTAACGCCGGAGAAACGAGTGAGTTGGATCGGTGCTGGTTTGTGCCGACCCAAGGGAGGAGACCCCGATCCTTCACCCAATGGTCTGTCCTCTGGTTTCTTAGCGCCAAGGGAGAAGCGACCCAAAACCTCCTGTAATAGCAGCTTCTGGTCTTCAAAAGACGATACCAAAGTGTCGAGATCACGCCGGAATACAGCTTGAGCGTCGACCACCATCTTGACATTGTCATCCAAAAATTTCAAACTAGTATTGTGCTCTGTCATCTGTACAGAGGTCAATGAAAGCACCAATGCAATGTGCTAATATTGCAGTTACTTAATAACTCGGTGAGAAAAGGCAGCAATAACGTTGGTATTTGATTCAAAAGAGCGAAATTACAACTCAAAATAGTAGTTCAGAGAAGGGGGATGAGGAATTTTTAGAGAGAAACAAGATGATAGAGAGAGACTAATTCATAACAAATTCGTCATAACCAATTCTAGACATCATCATTCTCTATATCCCTGTCGCTCATTCCGTGCACATGCTGGTTACGCCATTATTCTCTAACTGCTGACGTTGTTTACCAAACAAATCCATGCAGGTTTCTTGAAGGCATTCTATTCCGCATGCTCCTCCTTAGGCCTTGAGGGTTCCCTGGGTCCAGGCTTATCCTGGGCTCTGCTGTGCTTATAACAACCTCCCCTTCCAAATGGTCAAAACATTGCTTACCTTCCAGTGACACCATAGCGATTATAGAAGACAACAATGAGGATCAAAATTTGTGAGAAAGCAATGGATTTTATTCATGATTTGTGAAGATATATATATATATATATATACACACACTTGATTTCATACTCTCTCTCTTTTATGTTATTCTTTCGCAACAAACCTAACAATTTCCGACCTGTAGTACCTAAATAAAGACAAAGAATAATGATGAAAAGAACAAAATAGAATTGATAAGGTGTCTTGCTATTTTTTCTATGTAGTGTCATTTGCTGGTGTTGACTTTTCCTGTGAGTCCAACAGCCCTTCCTCAAACTGGAGTTTATGTAAACTCAACTTGTCCAAAGCTGTATGAAGTGTTGGTGTTGGTAAAGCCTTTGTGAATGCATCGGCCAATTGAAACTTCAAAGATAAGTGATTTGTTTGGAGAAAACCATCGTGGACTGCATTACGTACTAAGTGGCAATCGATATCTAGATGCTTGGTACGCTCATGAAACACGGGATTGTTGGAGATATGGATTGCTTCCATGTTATTGCATCTTAGTGGAATTGGCAATGGAACCTTCACTTGCAGATCTCTCAAGATGTAATTTAGCCACTTTATTTCATAGAGAGTACTGGTCATACTCTTGTATTTGGCTTCAACGGAAGATCTGCTGACCGTTTGTTGCCTTTTTGTCTTCCAAGAAATTAAGGATGAACCCAAAAATATGCATAAGCCTGTAATAGATTTTCGGGCGACTAGACAGCCTACCCAGTCTACATCAGAATAAGCTAACAGTTTGCTTTCAGAGTTTGTCAAGTAAAATAATACCTTTGAAACACTCCCTACGAGATACCTTAACACATGAGTTAGTGCCTTCCAATGTGGTTCTCTTGGGGTAGCGGTGTATTGGCTTAATTATTGCGTTGCATATGTGATATCAGGTCATCTAAAATTCAGATACAAAACTGCCCGACGATTCTCTTATACTTCTCAACATCGACTAATAAAGCACCATCATCAGAATTCAATTTCAGTCCTGGAACCATGGGCTCATCAGCACTTTTCAAATCCCCCAAATTCAAATCAGCCAATATCATACCACACTTTGATCTAGCTATTTCAATACCAACAAAATACTTTATTTATCCCATATCCTTTATGGTAAATAAATCATTCAAGAAACCCTTCGCATCACTTATCAGGGATTCATCAGAATTGATGATCAGCATATCATCTACGTAGATAAGTAAGGCTACAAAGTCAGTATCATTACCTTTTATAAACAAACAGGGATCTGAGTCTGCTTGGACAAACCCGTAAATAGTCAATTTTATCATGATTTCCTTATTCCATTGCCTTCTTGTCTGTTTTAGGCCGTATAGAGATTTCTGAAGTCTTAGTACCTCCCCTGGTCGCGTTCTGTTATAGCCTTAAGGTGTTGAGATGTAAATTTCTTCGTCGATTTTTCTATGTAGATAAGCGTTGTTTATATCCACGTGGTGTATGGGCCACCCCTTTGCTGCCGAAACAGCAAGAATAGTGCAAATTGTAGTAAGCTTCGCAACAGGAGGGAATACGTCAAAGTAGTCAATGCCCAGGGTTTGCTTGAATCCCTTCACAACCAAACGTGCTTTCTGTCTTTCAATCTGTCCATCTGGTTTTCTTTTGATTTTGTATACCCAATTCGTGGTTAATGCCTTCTTTCCCGCCGGTAACGTAGATGATACCCAGGTTCCGTTTCTTTCTAAAGCTTCAAACTCTGCCTCCATCGATTCAATCCACAATGGGTCCTGTCTAGCACTTTCTTAAGAAAACAGTTCATAGTTAGTAGACAAGTTAGCCAGGAAGGTTTTATGGGAAGTGGAGAAGATAAGCTTGTAATGGTCCGTGAAGAGCTGCGAGGAAGCATTGAGAGCTCGATTTGGTAGGGTAGTAATGTAATCATTAAGGTATTATGGTGGTTTCCGATGTCGGGTACTAAATCAGGTAGGTATGGTGATGTTATCGGAAGTTGTTTGGGTATTGGAAGGATATGGGGTTTAAGTTTGGGGATTTTGAATGTCGGTAGTAATTGGTGATGGTAATGGTGTAGGTTTGGGTGAAGCTGTCCATGAGGGTTGGGTAGCTGGGTAGTTGAGTTTGGGGATAGGTATTTGGGTTGGATGGTCTAAACAATGGGTTAATGCTGTGTTCAGCTTTTTTGGTTTGTTTATACGGAAATAAAGTTTCGTAAAAAACATCTCGACTAAAAATTACTTGTTTTGCGTCGATTGCTCATAATTTGTAAGCCTTTCGATTGGTCAAGTATCCAAGGAATAAACATTTTGTTGCTCGTGGGTCAATTTTTTCATTGTGGGGAGTGGTGTTAGTGGCGTAACATAAACACCCAAAGGTGCGAAGATGGTTGTAGGTCGGCTCTTTTTGGTGTAATTTTTTATAAGGCATGTCCCATGATAGCACTTTCGTCGATAGGCGATTTATTATATGAGTAGTGGTTAAAAGAGCTTCCCCCCAAAATTTTTTTGGTAAATTCGCTTGGAACATAAGCGCTCAGGTGATTTGAAGGAGGTGTTTGTGTTTTCATTTAACAACCCCGTTTTGTTGGGGCATATGAACGTAGGTTTTTGGGTGAAAAATCCCTTTGTTTTCAAATAATTGTTGGTTTGAATGGTTTACAAACTCGGTTCCGTTGTCCGATTGTATAGTCGTAATGGTTTTTTTAAAAATGATTTTCAATCATGGTGATGAATATGGTAAGAGTCTTGTGAACCTGTTCTTTAGTGCTTAATAAAAAGGTACATACGACTCTACTATATTCATCAACAATTGTAAGGAAATATGTTGAACCATCAATATTTTTTGTTCTGAAGGGGCCCTAAAGGTCCAAATGTAGTAACTCAAAAGCTTTTGTAGCTATGATATTATGCTTACTAAAAGGTTTTCTAGTTTGTTTTGCCAAAGGACATGTTTCACAAAAGAAATTTTTAGGTATTTCCGACCTTAGAGGATACATGACCAAATTGAGAATGTAATAAGCCATAATCATCGATCACATTACAAGCAAAATTTTTATCAAGATAGAATTTCAAGGAAGGACCTTTCTTGGTTTTCGATGGTAAGAAGTGATGTGGTTCGAACCTATATACACCTCCAATTTCCTCGCAGCTGGCCACGACATAATCAGTAATGGGGTCCTATAAAAACACCTTGTTGGACACAAAAATTACATCTAGGTTGTTTTGCTGTGCAAGTTTACAAATAGGCAACAAATTATAGTGAAATGTAGGGATATAAAGGACATTTTCTAGCATTATTTCCTTGGTTAAGTCTACATTTCCTACTTGATTAACAAGGGTTAAAGACCCATATGGAATAGTCACAGGTGTAAGGTAATGTGTGTTTATAGGGGTTTTGAGTTTGTTTTTGTCGAAGGTCATATGGGTGGAGGCTCCCGAGTATACTATCATCTCACATGATCATAATCAATGCAAACATTATTATTGCGAAAGAATTCATACTTGCGTAGCTATTGAATGCTACATGGTTTGCCTCAATCATACCTTTTCCTTTTACTAGCTTCATTAGCTTCTGTACTTGTCGAGATGATATATTGAGTTCAGTTTTAGCTTCAATTGTCTCAGCGTTTTGGCTCCCCTGTCCAATATCAAGAGGACTCTCAGCTGTAGCTGCTATATGGCCCCTTTCTCTTTCCCTTTTTTTTGTTTTAGCTCCTTAAACCAATTCGGCTCTCTGTGGATTTTAAAACATTTTTCCACCATGTGACCCCTTTCGTGATAGTGGGTGCAGTAATCTCCTCTTTCTAGTTGTTGATCCAGATGCGAAACTACTCTCCTTTGCATCTCCCTTTCTATTTCCACTAGATTTCACACTAAGAGCAACATTTATGTGACTAGTTTCATTCGAATTCCCAAATAAACCATAAACATCCCTATGTTTTTCAACTATCAGCACCATGGAATAAGCTTTACTCATATTAGGCAAAGGATAATAAAACATGATTTAACTAATCACACTTTGATAATCATCCCTTAACCCCATTAAAAATTGAACCAGTTTGTTGTTTTCTTCAACATTAGCATTCTTACTACCAATTTCACAAGATCAAGCTTTAAAGGGCATAGTACTTCCAAGATCATCCCACAATCGTTTTATCTTGTTAAAATAGCTAGTTATAGAATCGTTTCCCTGTCTCATATTATTGATGCTTTGCATTAATTGGTAGATTTGGGGTCCATTACTTTCTCCAAGCCTATTTCTAAGTTCTTCCTATAGATTTCTCGCAGTAGACACAACAAAAAAGGACTTAGCAATCTTCTTAGACATGGAGTTTAAGAACCAAGATGTTACCATAAAGTCGGTTGTTCTCCATTTCTTCAATAGTTGTGGGTTATTCTCTTGTTCCTTGCAAGCTCCATTAACAAACTCGTATTTGTCCTTAACTTTTAGGGCAATGGCCATTTCTCGACTCCACTGCAGGTAATTTGTCTCATCAAGCAATGTGGCTACCAGTATAGCTCCTGGATTTTCTGACATCGCCATTTCGTATGATTCAAACTCTTTATCTCTGGTATGGAATTAGTTTTGTATATCACTACTCTCACTTTCGTTACTAGGCATACTGGAAAAATTAGGGGTTTTCGGATATCAAGAGCTTCTCTGCTCTGATACCATGTAGAAGACAATAATGCGGATCGAAATTTGTGAGAAAGGAATGAATTTTATTCATGATTTGTGAAAATATTTATACACTTGATTTCCTATTGTCTCTCTTTTATGTTATTCTTTCATAACAAACCTAACAATTTCCAACCTGTAGTACCTAAATAAAGACAAAGATTAATGATGAAAAGAACAAAACAAAATTGATGAAGTGTCTTGCTATATTTTCTATGTGGTGTTATTTGCTGGTGTTGACTTTTCCTGTGAGTCCAACAACGATAGAGGTTCTTTTTTATTAGTTTGCTATTGTTGACTCGTGTTTTATGGGAGGGACAATGGTAGTCCCATTTGTATAATTTAGTACTTCTCCATGTTAACGTTGCTGAGTTCTTTATGTTTTTTTCATCTTAGTTTGCCGACGAGATGATAGTTGGACTTATTTGCAAGTTGATCCATGAAACTTTTCTTCTTCGTTTTTAAGTTTGTTGCTGAGATGATAATTAGACTTGTTTGTCGGTTCATCCACCAAGTTTTTCTAAGCAGAGAAAAAAGCTTCACTCGAGGGGATGTTACTTTTTATGTTTACAAAATTATGCTAATGACAAGTCAATAATGCATAATTTATCAGCTACATGGCATTACTTATCTGCAGGTTGATCTGCTAAGCATTTCTAAGTAGAGAAAAAAGCTTCACGTGAGGGGATGTTACATTTTATGCTTACGAAATTACGTCAATAACAAGTCAACTATACATATTTTATCCGCTATGATTTATATATTGCATTACTTGTTATAACTGATTAGATATAGAAGTGGATTATGCATAAGTTAAAAAAGACTGCGCTCAAAGCGAAGTGTTAAGGCTATATGAGATTTGGATAATATGATTAAATATTTGTAATGGTAATAGGTTGTGAATTTTTTGTTAGCTATTAAAATCATAAATTCTCATTCCATTTGTTTTTTTTTGTAAAGGTTATTAAGACATGTTGATAGTATTTCATATCTTGGTAATGTGATTATTGTGTAATGTTTCATGTATCTTGTAATATATTAGGTTATGCAAAGACAACAAGGGCTGGTTTTATTATTTAGGACTCTTAGCATCTGTTGACTAATATACTCATACAATGATATTGTAATATAATTAAAACAAACTAAAGTAAATGTAACTTTTGTTGCTCATGCACCTAGTCTATATATGAAAGGAGTACTAAGGTGTCGTTAATAGATTTAAAAATGTTGTTTATTGGATATATTATCAATTTTGCAGAGAGAAATTATGTTCGGTAGTAAAAACAATTAGTAATTTTTATTATTAATTACTACATGTAATATATTGATTGTATTTTATTTTAATTTATATCGTGTTCCATATTTATATTTTAGATTTCCTATATTAACTGTCCCATTTTTAATAACAAGATAAAATTACAAATATCAAGTTTTAAACCTAATATTGATTAACATTTTTATCAATGCATTAGTACAAAAGTAAATATTTCAATTATAATTTTGGCGATGTCATTGTTATAGAAATATTTAATGAATATTCCAATTGTAGGTGTCTTGTAGGTATTTAATAATAGTAAATGAGTTAAGGCCCCATTTGGTTGGCACGAAATATTGATTGGGAAAGTAATATTTTTCCCAAAATTTAAATTATTACGTTTGGTTCATTTTTTTGGATTATTAGGAAAGCAAAAACTTTCCTAATTTAGGGAAAGTAGTAGCAATTTCCTTGGATTCTAAATATCAACACCCCCTTGGTATTTAGATTACTTTCCTCAGGAATTTAATCTAAAAATTATACCGGTCAATTTAATCCTTCTTTCTTTCCCAATTCTCCAACAACTCTTTTATTAAAACACTACCTCTTCATCAACTATTCTTATTCTATAACAACTCTTTCTTAAAATCACAACCACTTCTTCGAACATGCTTCTTCTTCCGTCGTTATTACGAAAAGCATAATACAAATCTCTAAACCTCCCTAGACTGGACATCTCTTCCCGTCGCCCTCCGGTAAGTGTCTTGTCATATTTATTTTCCATTGTTGTATCTGTGTAATATCGAAAATTTCCACCTTCTCTGAAAATATGTTGTTGCAGAGCATCAATGTTGGTTGTTTTATATGTTGTTCTTGTTGGATAAGAAAATAATAAAGCATAAATATTCTCTCAGATCTGTGTAAGAGGGCCTCTTCTTCCTCCTGATAGCTCTAGTGTACAAATTTACGTGTCCACTGTATTATTGAAGGGGGCCGATCCTCTTTTTTCTTAATGCTTTTTGGAAGTATACGATGAGATGAATCCTGTGTTAACTGGGTAATTAAAAGAAGTGATAATTGGGTAATTAAAA
>JANZLH020000156.1:6869956-6889630 GCA_026770325.2 Erythroxylum fimbriatum | reverse complement strand
CGAAATGTCAAGCATTTCACCATGCATGACATAACATAATCACATTTCATTTGCTTTATCAAAATGACATACAATTATATCGAAATGCCAAGCATCAATCAACGTATAACATGGCATAAACACATTTCTATGATTTCATCATAATGGCATATATTATCTCAACATAATAACAAGTTCAAGCAAGTCATTTAACACATAATACACATACAAGCAAGTTGCTCAATTGCACCAAAGACTATAAAGGATTTACCCACCTTATAGTCGAAAATCCACAAATCACTTGTCTCCTTCCTCTTGCTCTTGGATTGACTCTTTATTGCCTAAACAAAACCAACAATTCATCAATTCCTCTTCAATTTTCGAAATTCCCCAAAACCCTAAGAATATCATAACCCTAATCAAGCTCCAATCTAACCTATTCATGAATCAAATAGGTTAGAAAACTCAACCTCCAAAAGAAAAACCCAAAAGCCCTATGAAATCACTATTCATCTTCTTCCTCCTTCAACCATCACTTTCTCTCACTAGGATCTCTACACCCACAACACAAGAACCAACTAAAGCATGGAAAAGATGGGAACTTACACTAGAAAACCTTGATTTCTTCCTTTGATCCACGAAAATCCCACCTTTTTCCTTGGATTTTCTTCTCTTCTTCTCTTCTTTCTCTTCTCCATTTTCGTTCTTCTCCCTTCTCTCCCAAAGCTCACGACACCTCCTCCCCTCTTCTTCTTATTTCATTTATTTTTAACTCTCATTTTAACCTATTCTTCCAAAATTACCCCTCATTAACCTTGACTTTCCCTTTTTACCCTCCTTTAGTCTTTTACACTCATACCTTATACTTCTAACTTCTTCATTAATTATCATGGAACAATTGAAGGAATTTGTTAACACTTCCTTCTAGGAAAATGTTCCTCATAGTCTTAATTTTCTAATGACACCAAAATCATTCAATTTGGTTCGGTAATTTGAGAGTTATGTCCCAAACATTTCCGAACTATCCTTAAACTGAAACAATATTTCATGCTCAACTTCCATCCAAAAATTGAAACTCTTAGAGATTAAATTAAAACTCAACTTCAACAGATAATTTGTAGCCCTATTTCTCTAGTTTAAATTCAAATCAAAACTTTTCTCATTTCGATAACTAGAGAAAGAGTTATGGCAAAAACACCGAAGCATGTTCAATGTAACATTTTTCCAACTTTAACTTCCAACGTTTCTTATATAATAGTTCTAACTTTCCAAAACAATTTAGGGTCCAACAAGTATTCATCATTTTTCAATTATATATCTGTCGAATCAAGTTGTGAATTTAATTAATAATTAAATCAAACAACTAAACTAAATTGACACAATAATGAACTCAAATAAATGAAATATTACGAAAATTCAATATCAAATAAGTAGTACCTAAGTGATAAATCCCCCTAAGAATTCTTAAATACTAATTCCTATATTATGTTAATATCTTTCTCAGGACTATTAATAACTAACTCTCGGTTGATTAATTGAAATCTCTTCCTAGTTAAAACCCCTAAGATTGCATTATTGATTTGTGAATTTCATTATTAGGCTTGACCTTAATCCGGAGGATTTATCTCTAAGTTTGCATGTAACTCCTTCAAATTATAGTAGATCTATTCACACAAAAGAATTTCTCCATCTTAATTATATGAAATCAAATAATGGACTAACATTCCAAATATATTAGTTTAAGAGTATAACGCATAATTGAATCGTTATAAATCAATCAATAAAACTACATTGAATAAGAGATTAAATTATATTGTCATCACAACTTATGATTCCTCACACCTAGGCACTAAATAATTTAGTTCCAACATATAGAAAACAAATCTAATAACAAATATTTAGAAGAACAAATAGAGATAAAAAGAATTCATATTCTAAATGCCTTTTTTGTCTTTAATGAATCTTCTAGCAATTTGGATTGAATGATTCTCTCTATCAAATATTGTGAAGTAATCTTTGTGTCTTCCTCATCCTTTGTTTAGAACTACCTCTTCTCTGTGTTTTTTACGACTAAAAAATGCTTCTAATCTCGCCTTCCTCCAAACTGCCTCCAATAATATCCTTTTATAATAAAAACAGGGTTTTGAGATATACCACTCACTATATACGACCATATAAGTCTACAATTGCTCTAATTCTTCCATTCAATTTCACCCAAATACATCTCCTCTTGGTCTATGAAGGCAATTATCACTTATAAACACACTTAAAGCAAATTAAGTACCCAAAATACTATAAAACTCGTAAATAAGAACCAAAATATAATCAAATAATCATTTATCAATACCATTGAGCCCTCTACATTTGAAGGAGCCATAAAGAGTAACGAATGGAAGAAAGCAATAGAAGAAGAAGTAAATGAGACTTAGGACTTGATGCCTAAACCTAAAACTGCACAACCAATATCTTGTAAATGGGTTTACAAGATAAAGACTCGTCCTAATTGCTCAGTTAAAAGATACAAGGCATGACTGATAGCTCCTAAATTCTTATAGAAGTATCGAATGGATTATGTTGAGACCTTTAGTCTAGTGGAAATAATCACTATTGTACTAGTGTTGCTTGCACTTACAGTAAGCAAGTTACCTTTTTTTGGCAGTTGCACATGAAGATCGCTTTTTTGTATGGATCATTATATCTATACGGAGCAGTCAAAGGTATTTCAAAGTAAAGCTTACCCTAAATATGTATGCAAGTTGAAGAAAACACTTTATGGCTTAAAGTAGACACCTAGAGCCTAGAATGTGAAGATTAGAGAATTCTTAACTCAAAGTAGATATTCTATGGCACCAATAGATTCAATATTATTTGTCAACGTACATCATGATAAGATTTTTGTCACATTAATCTATGTTGATGATCTTATCATTAGTGAAGATGATGAATAAGATGTTCATCAAATTCGAGCCAATTTAGCAGTATGTTTACAAATAAAAGAACTTGGAGATTTAAAATATATTCTTAGGCATGAAGTTGAATAAACAAAGGAAGAGATATTTCTATGTCAAACCACTAATTTACTACCTAAGTTTGGAATGATTAATTGCAAGCTACTCTCAACCCCAATAGAAGTCATAGCAAAACCTTTTTCTTCATTTGGAAAAGAAGTGGAGAAGAACCCTTGATTCAAAGTCAGAAATTCCCATGAGTTTTTTAAAGTTCTCATGTTTTTTCGGTAGGAGTGCCTTCGTTAAAATATCAGCAACTTTTTCGTTTGTATTGCAAGATTTCAGAACAACTTCTCCTTTGGTGACAAGGCTGCGAATGAAGTCATAACTAACATTGATATGTTTTGTTCTATTGTGGTAAGCTTGATTCTTTGCCATTGCAATGGCTAATGTGCTATCGCAGAAGATCTCCATTGTTTCAACTTGCTTTGTTCAAAATCAGCAAGAAATCTCCTAAGCCAAACTACTTGACAAGCTAATACAATTGCTGCAATATATTCAGCTTCTAATGTTGATAAGGATACTACCTCTTTGAAATCCAAGAAATGGCTCTAGAGCCAAGATTAAACAAGGTACCAGATGTGCTTTTTCGATCATATATGGAACCTACATGATCACTATCAGTAAAACCTCTCAGTTTTGAAGTTTGACACCTTAAAGTACCAAATTCCCATCTCTACGGTTCCTGCTAAATATCTCAAAATTCTCTTCGCTGCTCCAAGATGAAGCTTGCTTGAATTATACATAAATCTGGACACAACTCTAACCAAGAAAGTAATATCCGGTCTAGTATGAGACAAGTAGTTTAAGCCTCCAAAAAGACTCCTACTATATGTCGCATTCACCAGCACCATTATGTATACTCAACTTCTTATTCACATTCATGGGTGTTGCCTCTACTTTGCAATTCACCATATTAAACTTCTTCAAAAGGTCCATTCCATACTTTCTTTATGAAATCAAGATCCCATCAAGACATTGCTTCACTTCAAGACTAAGAAAATAATACAATAAACCTAAATCTGTCATATCAAATTTCTTCATCATGTAAGCCTTAAATTTAGTAACAATTGACTCACTAGACCCCATATAGATCATATCATCAACATATAAGCATACTACCAAAAAATCAACATTATTGTTCTTCTTCAAATAAAGCGTAGGCTCATTTTCGCTTATTTCGAATCCATTCTCATGAAAATAAGAATCAAATTTAAAGTACCATGCTCGTGGTGCTTGCTTTAAACCATAAAGCGCCTTTTTCAACCTATAAACGTTATCTTCATTGCCATTAATAACAAAACCTTTAGCTTGTGAGACATAAACTTCTTCTTCTAAATCTCCGTTCAAAAAGGCAGATTTAACATCCAATCGATATACTGGCCAATTCAGTTGAGCAGCTATGGCTAAAAAAGTTCTTCCCGTTTCAAATCGGGCCATCGGAGAAAAAGTTTCTTCAAAATTGATACCTTGTAGTTAAGAATACCCTTTTATAACAAGCCTCGCCTTGTGTTTTTGGATGCTCCCATCTGCATTAAACTTTGTTCTGTACACCCATTTGAGTCCAATAACATTTTTTCCTTTCGATAAGTCTACCAAATCCTAAGTCTAATTTTTTTAAATAGATGACATCTCCTCCTCCATAGCTTTATGTCATTCACTTTCTTTTACAGCTTCTTCAAAGCAAATAGGATCTAAAACAAATAGAGCAAAAGTACAAGAGTCATAGATTTCCTGTAGGGATCTAAATTTTCTTAGAGGAGTCTCGCTTGACGAATTTGATGATGATGAACCATGGCTTGTAGAAATAGAGGAATTGCCACTTCCAGAGCTAGAAATTGTTGTTGTTTGATCTTGTGGTGGTGCAATATTCTCTTCTAAAACTTGTTGATGTTACTGCTCATTTTCTTCATTCCAAACCCAATTTGCATCTTCATTAAACACTACATCCCTGCGATGGTAGTCTTGCCACTGATGGGATTATACAACTTATATGCTTTAGAATGAGAACAATAACCAATGAAGACATATTTCTTAGATTTTTCATCAAACTTATGAGCATGAGTTTTAACCAAAGCATAAGTTATACAACCCAAAACTCTTAAATGGCTTATCGATGGTTTTCTACCTATCCAAGCCTCAAATGGTGTTTGATTATGAACTGCTTTTGTATGAGATAAATTGAGAAGATATATTGTAGTTGCGATAGCTTCATCCCAAAAATAATTAGGAAGACCTTTCATTTTCATCATGCTTCTAGCTAACTTTATTACCGTTCGATCTTTTCTTTCAGCTACACCATTTTGTTCCGATGTATGAGGTGCTATAAGCTCCCTGCAAATTCTATTTTTCTCAACAAAAACATTGAAATTAGTAGAAAAAAATTCACCTTCTCTATCAGTTCGTAGTGTTTTTATTAGAAGACCCATTTTCCTCTCCACAAGTGCTTTGAATTTTCTGAATATGTCAAAAGCTTCCGATCTGTTTTCTAAGAAGTATACCTAACTCATACGACTGTAATCATCTGTAAACAACAAAAAATATCAACTACCACTAAGAGATTCAGTACTCATCGGCCCACATAAATCTACATGTACTAGCTCAAGACATTTAGAAGCTCTCCAAACTATCCCTACAAGAAATGTTTTTTACTTTGCTTTCCATAACACAACCTTCACAAAAACCAAGATTTTCAAGTTTCGGTAATCCAAAAACCATTTCTTTTTGTTGCAACAATTTCAAGCCATTGATATTTAAATGCTCGTAACGCAAATGCCACAATCAAGTTTCATTGTCTCCTTTAGCAACCATAGCACACTTCTCAACCATTGAAACTTCTATTGGAATCATTTTGTTTTTAGACATTGGAACCTTGGCAACAATTTGAGCAAATTTTTTATCTTTAATAGTACAAAACCCATCATCAAACAAACTTAAGTATCCACCAATCATTAATTGTCCAATACTAGGGAAATTATGAGACAAACTCAGAACAAGCATCACATCTTTTAAAAGTTTAGCATTATCTTGGCTTGTTTTAATGCTAACGATACCTTTGCCGTCGACTTGAATCTTTTGGTTGTCTCCTAGCGTTACCTCTGAATTTTTAGACTCATCAAACTCTTTAAAAATGACTTTGTTCCTGTCATGTGATTGGAACAACCACTATCCAAAAACCAAACGTCGTTAATTTTCTCCTTCTCACAAGATAAAGCCATGAATAACATATCATCTTCTTTTGTAAAACTTGCTTAGTTCTTTTCATCCTTTTGTTTTTGCCAACAGAAAGCTTCTATATGACCTAGATTTTTGCAATAATAATATTCAAAATTCTTATTTTGCCTCTCCCCATAAGAGCTACCTCTGTCATGACCTCTACCGCGGCCTCTTCCATGAAAGCCACCTTTGCCGCGACCACGACAAGAGAAATTTTCTACCATTTCCTCTTGACCAAACTCCCCCTTCACTGAAAAGCCTTTTCTTCATTTTTTTTCATGTGACCTGAGCAACCTTTCCTCATGAGCTTGCAAAGAACCCATTAGTTCATCAAACGAATAAACAGAAAAATCATGCGCTTCCTTAATAGCAGCAACAACATGTGAGTGAGACTCCATAACACTTTTGCAACAATAGCTTCTTCAAACAAGTCATCACCATATGACTTCATTTGATTAACAAGATATGAAACTCTAGATAAATAAGTTTGAACCGAATCACAATTTTTCATAGACAAGGTTTCAAATTCACTTTACTGTCATTACCTTTGAAGAACCTTGAAACTCCTTTTTCAACATTTGCCAAGCGTCCGAGGATGTGCTTGTTGCTGCGATTATGGAAAATTTGATTCATGGACTGCTTGTTGGATTAAAAAACAGAGCTTTAGCATCCCTCTTCTTAATTTCTTTCAACCTTTCTTTCTTCTCTTCATCATTATCTACCAAATCAACAAAACCATACTCTACAAGATCCCAAAGATCTTGAGACATAAAAAGAGTTTTCATTTTAATACTCCAAAACTCATAGTTTTCCTCGGTGAAAATTGGTAGGAGTGGCTGTGAAGATGAGGAAGTAGCATTTGTTGCCATATAATCCTTGTTTTCTGACTCTCATGTTTCCCTTTTAGTACCCAAAATAAGTGTTTCACTCACAGTGTTTCCCTTTTGCCCAAAAGAAAAAAAAACAATTGAAAAGTACAATTGATTTAAACTGGCCTTGATACCAGATTTGCTAGAAAAAGTCAATAAGGAAAAGAAAAAGTGGATAACAGAAAACTTTGATTTGTTTATTATTGCTCAACAAAAAGAACCCTCACATTAAACAAATAAAAAAGGCTTATATTTATAGGCTACTATAAAAACAGAAAAAAGCCAAGAAAAATTAAGAACGTGACAAACATTTAACACATTTATTTATCACTACTTTGACTAGGTAATGAAATAACAAATTAAAGAAGACCAATTCAAACTTTGAATCACATGTTAACAATGTGATGTACAGGCACATGGTTAGGTTAGGAGCTTAATCTAACTTACCTTGACCAGACCTAATATGGTTTATGCAAATATGTGAAAGGTACTATTAATTATGGGTTAGTGTACAATTGAGAAAAACTGTGTTAGATGGAAAGGCATTGCGATGTTGACTATGCTGGTAACCATGACACGCGTTAGTAACAAAGACATTGAAATGAAACATATCAAGATTGAAAATCAAAGTTCCTAAAATATTTACCAAATGATTCAACGTAGGAAAGTTTGAAAATTTTCGAAGACTACTGGGCATGACTTCTCAAACAACAATGAGAAAGAGTGGTCAAGGGAAAGTGTTTAAAAAGTTGGTATTCTCCCTTTACACCATATAGAATTGTCAAAATAAGAATGGATTGGTCATTAAAATGTACAATTTTTTAGACAACTTCGATGAAATGATACCTTATTTATTGTAATTTCAGTATTTTATTTGATAATTATGTAAATTTATTTATTTAATACTTTAATTATAAGTTTTATAGCCAAAAAATATATATAGAGCCGTTCTAGATCTACAAGGGTTTCAAACTGGCTACTATGTTTTTGGTCCAAATTTAGAAAAAATTGTTTAATCATATTTAACTATAACTCCTATGAATCTAAAACCAGACCTGTATGTTGGAGGAAAGGTTGTTAGGAGTTGTACTAAATTCTATTTCGAGCACAATTTTCATTATAATCCGTTGAAGGAGAGCATTCTAAACACGTTCAGAAACCACTTGTAACAAAACAGCTTGCAACGTGCAGTTTTCTATACATTCTTATCTGTGTGTAAACTAATAGCAACGATCGAGTTTGGATGAAATTGTATATAAACAACTGAGAAATTTTTACAAACTCGGAACAATATTAGAAAGATCAAGCAACTAAAAAATTATCATGGTCATTCAAAGAAGACTTGATGTGAGGATAGTTCTTGTCAGCAGAGAGTGAGACTCAATACCAAATCAATGGCGGAGACCGTCGTGGTCTTGGCGAGATTCCTGGTAAGGTTTTTGATGTTACTTACAAGCCATGGTGGCACAGGAGATGATAAGATCGATAATACAATGGTGGGCTGCCCTTTTGGATATCGATAATAGATCAATGTATGGTGTACATAAACTTCTCTAAAAGATGATCAGAAATATGTCACATTTGATTAAAATAAGATTAAAAATTGATTTAATTATCAAAAATCTAAATCTTTCCTCAATTTTATAATTACACCCGAATTTTAAAATGTTTCATTTTACCAAAAAATTTTATTTATATAGACAATTTTACTTTTATCACTTTTCTCTGACATGACTATATCGTGGTGCATCCATTAGCGGGGAATGTTTTAAATCTCGTATATCATAGAAATTAGATCATCTGTTCAGTTTTACTCTGTCTTATTCTGTCTCATGGAATCTCAGCCATTTATTTTGTGGGACCCACGCGGGCCCCATGCGGGCCCTACATAAATAAATGGTTGAGATTTATTAGACACAATAAGACACCATAATATTGGACAGAGGATCTGAACACTATATCACATGGCTTAAAAAATTTAGGCATATGCAGGCATTCATGCAAACGTGGGTTAAGGCATGCAAAAACACTAGTGAACCGGCAAAGTTTCTTGTCCCTGAAGGAACTTTTGTGACTGCACCAGTGGCGTTTCAAGGGCCTTGCCTACATCATATGATTGTTGAAGTTAAAGGAACTATAAAAGCAACCACTGATCTTAGCGAATATAGTGAAGATAGCTGGTTCTTATTTGAATATATTAATGGCTTGACTCTGACTGGTGGAGGAACTTTCGACGGGCAAGAAGAGACCGTTTGGAAATACAATGACAGCAAGAAGAACAAAAACTGTGTCCGACTTCCGAGTGTAAGTACCAGGATAAGGATAAACATTCATTCCTTCTAAACCGCAGAACTTGCTGAAATGATTTTTGATTATTACTTAGATGTTGGTGCAGTCAATCAAGTTCCAGAAGGTGAATAACTCAATAACAGATGGGATCAATTCCCTGAACAGCAAATATTTCCACATGCACATCACATCCTGCAACAACTATACAACCATCAACCTTAACATAAATGCTCCTACGAATAGTGTAAAACTAATTGATAAAAAACAATCAAGAGAACAACACAATTAATTTCACTCTTTTAGTGGTGATGGTGTATTAAACACAGACCAAACACCGTTTTTTATATAAGAAAACTCAACAAACAAGACTAGAAAATAGGAAGCTTTTGGCATCGTGCTCCCATATTTCCCCCAATACAAAATAAATGGTCAATAACTAGAAACAGACTCCTAATAATACTCTAACAGAAATAATGTGCAGAATACTTATTTTCCTATTTACAAAATATAAGAAAATATTAATAAAAACTAAGGCTAACGGTAACAAGTTTAAATAACCAACAAACACTCCCCTAAACTTGTTACCCAAACTTTGTAATGTCTTCTACTCCAATCTTTTCACGTAGTTCTGCAAACCTCTGTCTTGCGAGTGGTTTTGTCAACATATCTCCAAGCTGAAACTCTGTCTTCACATGCTCCACTTTAATGTCTCCATTTAGTAAGCATTCTCGAATAAAATGATAACGAGTATCGATATGCTTACTTCTGTCGTGATAAACAGGATTCCTTGCTAGTGCTATTGCAGATTTGTTGTCGATTTTCATTGTGGCAGTCACCTTCTCATTACTGATATTACTCAATACTCTTCCAAGCCAAACTCCTTGACAAGTTCCTGCTGTAGCTGCTATATATTCAGCTTCACAAGATGAAAGAACCACTATTTTTTGCTTTTGAGACACCCATGTTATGGGTTTATTTCCTAAGAAATAAATGACTCCAGTAGTGCTTTTTCGATCGTCGATGTCGCCTGCCATATCACTATCGCTGAAACCAACAAGCTCTAGGCTTGGCTGTCCTTTTTGATAAACACAACCATAATTCAAAGTTCCTCTCACATACCTGAGAATTTGTTTTACTGCAGTCAAGTGTGATGTGTTTGGAGCTTCCATATATCTGCTTATGACTCCAACAGAATAGGCAAGATCAGGCCGGGTATGCACCAAATATCTCAGACTCCCAATGATGCTTCTGTACTGTGTTTCATCAACTGGAGGCTCTCCACTTCCAAACTTACTCATTTTGGTTCTTGGTTCCATTGGAATATGGCAAGGGTTGCACTCCCCCATTCCAAGCTTCTCTAGGATTTTCTTAGCATATGCAGTTTGACAAAGAGTGATTTCTCTTTGATTTTGTTTTACCTCGATACCAAGGTAGTAGCTAAGCAAACCCAGGTCACTCATCTCGAACTTGCAATGCATTTCTTGCTTAAATTGATTGATGACAAGCTGATTGGAACCTGTCAAGACTAAATCATCGACATAAACACCAACTATCATAGCATTCTCACCTTGATCTTTCTTATACAATGCATGTTCTTGAGGACATTTCGTAAAACCAAGAGATTTCAGACATTTGTCAAGTTTGGAGTACCATGCCCTCGGTGCTTGTTTTAATCCGTATAAAGCCTTGTGAAGTTTAAGACTTTGTGAGGATATTCTTTACTGCTGAAACCTTCAGGCTGTGTTACATATACTTCCTCTTCAAGTTCACCATTCAAGAAAGCCGTTTTGACGTCCATATGGTGAATTTCCCACATCTTGTTGGCAGCAAAAGCTATCACCAATTGCACTATTTCAAGTCGAGCCACAGGGGCAAACACCTCACTATAATCGATTCCAAACTTTTGTGCATACCCTTTTGCTACGAGCCTCGCTTTGTGCTTGACTATTTCACCTTTTGGATTCTTCTTTAATTTGTAAATCCACTTCAAACCAATTGCTTTGTGACCCGACGGTAGATCTGCTAGCTCCCAGGTTCTGTTCTGCACTATGGATTGAATTTCATGTTGCATTGCCACTCTCCAACTCACGTTTCTGGCAGCTTCTTCATAGGAGGCTGGTTCTTCGATGGAGAGAAAACAAAGCCCTACCTCCTCTCTTGTTTCATCATAGATTTCTTGTAGAGATTTATATTTTTCCGGAGTTGAGGAATCTGAGGATGATGTCGTGGCTGGAGTTGAAGGAGTTGATGGTGAATTTTGTCCGGTATTGCCTTGATTTTCACCTTGATTTTCGTTGGTACTGGGAACATTATCCTCTGAGTTAGTTTGATGCACAGTGAAAATATTTCCAGTATCAACGTTCTGTTGTTTTTCTATCCAGCACCAGCTCTTATCTTCCTCGAACACTACATCTCGACTCACAATGATTTTATTCTTCAAAGGATTCAGCAACCTGTACGCCTTGGATTCCTCCTCATATCCAAGCAAGATTGTCTTCACACTCCTGTCAGCTAATTTTGGAGTATGTGGAAACAATTTTTTTGCGTGAGCAATGCATCCAAAGACCCTCATATGCTGTACTTTTGGTATTCTTTCGAACCACAGCTGGTATGGTGTTGAATTTTCATTGCTCCTTGTTGGTGCTCTATTCAGGATGTATACAGTTGTTTTAACTGCCTCCCCCCAAAAACTTGTCGGCATCTCCTTGCTTTTAAGCATGCTTCTGGCCATCTCAATAACTGTTTGATTTCTTCGCTCCACCACACCATTTTGCTGTGGTGAATATGGTGCTGTGAGATGTCTTTGTAACCCTTCATTTTCGCAGAATTCTTTGAAAGCAATAGACATGAATTCTCCTCTGCAATCTGTTATGAAAACCTTCAATTTTCTTTCTTTTTCAGTCTCAATTCTGAGTTTGAACTTCTTAAACACAGGTAGTGCTTCATCCCTACTCTTCAACATATAAACCCACATAAAACGTGAAAAATCATCAACTAACAGCATAAAATACTTGTTACCTCCGTATGTGGGCGGTGAAATCGATCCACACAGGTCTCCATGGATAAGTTCAAGTGGCTCCTTTGCTTAAAAATAGCTTTCTGTGGAAATGGTGATCTATGGAGCTTACCGATTATGCATCCATCACAGATTTGAGCAGATTGATTTATTTTGGGCATTCCATCTACCATTCCCTTGCTGGACAGCTTCTTTAAGGAGTGAAAATTGAGGTGACCATATCTGGAGTGCCATAGCCATCCTTGCTCTTCCAGCTTTGTCCTGAGACAAATTTCTTTAGCAAGTCGAAATTTACCCACATATAACCTATTTGACTGTTTTTCAACTTTAGCAATCAAATTCTTCAATCTGTCGTAAACTTTCATAAAGCCACCTGACATGTGGTTGCTGCCTCCGGTATCAAAATACCAAGTAGTCTCTACGCCGTCTTTGAATGACTGCTCTTTCACCACTTCATTTACCATTGCAACTTCTGGCTCCATTTGTTGTGTCATCTCGAGCTCACATGTTTCCAACATCAACAAAAGGGACTCCACTTCCTTTTGAGATGAATTGAGAGTTACTATTTCCATTAACAACAAAGAGGCTTCCTCTTCTTCCTCTTGTATTAAATTGGCCTTCTCTTCCCATTCATTTGATGGGCATTCTACAGCATAATGACCCATTTGGCCGCAACAGTAACACTTGATTCTACTCTTATCATATTTCTTCTTCTGTGTCGTTGCTTCATTATCGCCACCACGACTTGAATCACCATTGTAACGCCCTCTACCTCGGCCGCGCCCACGGCCACGACCTTTGCCTCCTCTTCCACCATTGTCATTTTGAGCTTTCTTGAAAGAGCTTTCCTCCTCTCTGGCCTTCCATTCAGCTCTAGTAAGAAGAATTGTTTCAGCTGAATTGTCTCCACAACCAAGCAATCGTTCTTCATGAGCTTTTAGTGATCCAATTACCTCGTCTATCGATTTGGTTTTTAGATCACTAAATTCCTCTATAGCGGAAACTATCTGCAGAAATTTTAAGGAAGTAGAACGTAACAGCTTCTTAATTACCTTCTCATCTTCAACTATGTTACCAAGGCTTCTTAATTTATTGACAATAATGATGAGTTTTCCAGAGAAATCATCTATTGTCTCTGAATCACTCATCCCCAGTGCCTCGAACTCTCTCCATCAGGTTTGAGTTCTAACCTCCTTCACCTTTTCTGTGCCTTGGTTTTTAATTTTGAGCATATTCCATGCCTCCTTAGCTGTCTTATTGGCCCCTAGTTGAAGCAAGGTATCCTCACTTATACCTTGATAGATGGCCGCCAATGCCATCTTGTCTCTTTGTTTATCAACAGGACCTTCAGATTCGATTGGCTCCCAGACACCTTGAGCCATCATAAATACTTCCATTTTAATAGCCCATGCTGCATAATTGCTCTTCGTCAACATGGGATATTTTATCGTAACCGAGCCCTCCCTCTCTTGACTTGACACGCCTTCTCTATTTGAAGCATCGCTGGCAGTATCCTCTCTTTCTTTCAGTTCTCTCTCCCTCCTTGCTCTCTCAATCTCAAGATGAGACATGATTCAGGCCTTGATCAACCAGTCTCTGATACCAAATGTAAAACTAATTGATAAAAAACAATCAAGAGAACAACACAATTAATTTCACTCTTTTTGTGGTGATGGTGTATTAAACACGGACCAAATATAAGAAAACTCAACAAACAAGACTAGAAAATAGGAAGTTTTTGACATCGTGCTCCCATATTTCTCCCAATACAAAATAAATGGTCAATAACTAGAAACAGACTCCTAATAATACTCTAACATAAATAATGTGCGGAATACTTATTTTCTTATTTACAAAATATAAGAAAATATTAATAGAAACTAAGGCTAACGGTAACAAGTTTAAATAACCAACCAATAGCCCCAACACCGACGGGATGCACATCAGTGATACTGCTGATGTTAAGGTGTCTGACTGCAAAATCCAAACTGGAGACGATTGCATTTCAATCGGACAAGGAGTAACTAATGCTTACATCTCCAATATCTTATGTGGTCCTGGACATTTCATAAGGTGGTACTTGAATCTTCTGTTGTGATTCGGACACCTCTTATTTGTAGATCAGAGTTCTCATTTTCTTTTCTCTATGAACCTTGTTTTTGGAACAGCGTTGGCAGCCTTGGCAAATATCCAGATGAAAAGGATGTGAAAGGAATTTTTGTGACTAATTGTTCATTGTCTAACACCACCAACTCTGCAAGGATCAAAACATGGGCTGCTTCGCCACCAAGCAAAGCCTCGAACATCACTTTTCAAGACATTACAATGGAATATGTAAAAAATCCTATTATCATCGATCAGAAGTGTGGCTCTCGCAAAAGCAACAAGGTACCAATGTTTACTACGAAATAGGATAAGAAGTTAAATTAATTAGGATTTAATGTTTGGCTTATTTGAAACTTGTATTGTTGCAGCCATCAAGCGTAGAGGTAACTGACGTGCACTTCAAGAACATCAAAGGAACCACTGTTTCGAACGTTGCAGTCAGTTTTTCCTGCAGCTCGTCATTCCCTTGCAAAGGAATTGAACTATTTGATATTGATTTGGCTTTAAATAACCCTCGAGCCAAGAATTCATCTATTCTATCTGAATGTTTGAACGCAGAAATTAAATCTGGGGGAACCCAGAATCATCACCGTGTCAAGATCATACACAGCATCAAATGTCATCAATTTGAGCAAGACATTCTAAGAAAAGAAGTGAAGGCTGGTAGGAAGCATTTCTGAAAGAAGTTGGAAGTTTTTCTCCACTGAGCTGTAAGAAGATGCTTAGAAGTGGAAGTATTGTATCATCCTTCTGGATCTACTTGAACCCATCTTATCTTTTCTAGTTCTTATGGTCTAAAAAAGATACATGACCATTAACAGTACAGAAAGAAACTCCATTTGTGACCTCTATTGTAAGGTCTTGAGTCTTGACTGATCCTTTTAAGATTGAAATATTTCCAGTTAAACATAAATGCATCCAACCTGGACTGTCGTATCTATTAATGTTGCACTATGTTTCATAGTTATGAAACTTCGCGCCCACAGGGGAATGCTTACAATGCCCTTACAGTGTCATTGGTGAATGTTTAGATTATGTTCCTGAAAAAAGTTATTGTCTTGGCATTCTTGCAGACAAGTTATTTGACCTTATCAAATTGGAAGTAATCTAACTAGCCGTCAAACTTTGGAATTTGTTTCGTTCCTGATCTTTGTTTTTCTTTCCCTGCAATTCTTTACGTTTGAAATGCATTAATCCAAGTTTTGACGTGAAGACACAAATTACATCTTTTTTCATATGTCGCTGAATCCTATGATTGGAACCTTATCGAAAAGAACAGAAATCATTAACTGAGGATCGTGCAATAAGGACAACTCTCCTTTGTAGGTTTCGTGTGAAGCGGCGGAGGGTTGAAAGAGAGAACAGAGGTTTCCGGTCCAATTTAAGTTGGCGGATGTTTCCAAGTTGAACAATTAACAGCAAATACTGAAAGAAAAAAGAACTGCCACCTCAGGAAAACGTGTAAGAGTGGCATATACTTTGATGATACGGTTTTCTAGTTGTATACTTCCTATATATAATTAATGAAGCACAAACAAGAACTATGCGAATAAATATCAACCAATGATAAGAGTTCCTATCCACCAAACCATGTTTCCAATTCCAAAAAGAAGAGAAAACAGCATGCAGAGTACTGTTATCGTTATCTTAGATGGAGTCAAGGTTTCTGCAGAGAAGACAGGCGTTTCGGCCCTTTGCAGGGCTATGAGTGATGGGCATGCTGAGATTTTGGTTCTCACTCTTCTTCATGTGAAGGCATCTGAGTCTGATCCAGGGCCTGAATTTGGGAAATATAATCAATCATCTGAAACTGATTCATACATCAGGTTCCTACAAGAGGAAATCGGTCAGCGAAAGGAGGTCTATAGGGAGATTTTCAGGCCTTTCTACTATGCTTGTGAAAGCAATGGAGTAAGTCTTTCGAAGTAAATTGAGTTTCATTTGGATTATCTACTTAGACATTGAAAAGTTACTTTCAATTTAGGAATTTCAAGTTCTACAACTGAACTGTGAGATGCTAACTAAGAATCCACGCGTTTCTGTACAGTTCTTGCCTGTATAACAATGAGAACTACGATGTTGTTACAGGTGAAGTTTCAGGTCAAGATTGCTGCAGGCTTCCCATTGAAGGATATTATAGTCGAGGAATCCAACAATGTCAAGGCCACTGAGATTTTAATGGATAGGTTACTACTCTCTACCTATTTAGCGCCTATGAGCATGAAGAAACTTGATAATTATTAGTTTACCAAATATTTTAGTTCTGCTAATAAACAGAAACTACTCAATTGCGATTCAGGGGAAAACCTCAATGCTGCCTGAATCCTCTAATCAATCTAGTTGCTCAATGACCATGATACATTTCTTTCTCTGATTGCAGTTCCTTGGCTAGATACTTGAGATTTCAGTTGAATGGCACAGATTGCGATGTGCTTTTAGTGAATGATGATGAGTCTATAATTACAAATGAAGGCCTAGAAAGTTGGATTGTCAGGGACATGACTTGGGATTCTGGATCTTCACAACTGACAAAGGTTTTCAGATCAAAGGAGGAACCATTTATTCTTAATCTAGTGCCAGCAATTGGCAGTGAATTTCGAGATTGTTCTGCATCCCTTCCAAGCAGCATTAGCAAAGATATTGGTCATAAAACTAGGTGCAACCCATATGAGAAAATTCGAAATCTTAGCAAACATAAGCCTTCATCACAAGATTCACATACCATCTCAGATGAACATGAAAACCAAGACGGTCACCCAATTAATCGGCCCCACATCTTGTTAGGATTACCATTGCAACTAGGTTGGGAAGTCATTATGGAGATGTCACAAGGGTTTAAATCAGAGATGCGAATCTGCAAAACCAAAAATTGTTCAACTTATTGTGGGTACTTCAACGACTGTCAGTGCTTTGTTCTGGTGAAAAGATTTAGAGGAGATTCTGATGGAGTTCTTGAATCTGAAAAGAAAGCAGCTTTGTCTCTGCACCACAAGAACATAATGACTTTGATAGGTTACCACAGGAGTGAAAATGGTACAATCCTAGTGTTTCCCTTTGTTCACGGTGAGTTAATCTGATTAGTTGTCATCTACGGTTTCTGAAAACTTTATGTTTCTTGGCGATAGGGACTAATATATGAGCTCTCTGACTGCTTCTTGTGTCAGAACAGACTTGATAAGAAAACACTGGGAACTTACATTTCAGGACAAAATGAAAATTGCTGTAGAGATTGGTCAAGCTCTCCGATATATGCATGAAGAATGCCCTCGGGGCCCCACCATTCACGGAGATTTACGGTTTAGCAATATTTTTCTGACAATCGATTTGCATCCAATGGTGATCATCCGAAAATCATAATTCCTGAAGGTTTTCATCTTTTCAGCCTGGTCTAATTACATGTCTCTATTATGATGATGATACTCTCATAGATCTCTGGCTTTGCACATGCTAAATGGCTTCGACCTGAGCAAGAGTTAGACGACTACACAGATGACTTTGCATCCCCATGGTAAGGTCCAGTAACTAAGTAGTTTTTGGTTTTAAGCATAGTTCGAGGAAGTTTAACTTTTTGTGTTAGAAGGTGTCAGACTTTGCATCCACTGGATCACAGAGCAATGGAGTTTTTAAAATCAGACATTCTTTATTTCGGAGTTCTGCTTTTGCGGCTGTTTTGCAGAAAAGAAGTGCCAGTGGATGACAAAATGCTGATTGAATGGGTTAGTTTAGCAACACTTCCGTTACCTGCTTAAGTCATGTTTTTTTTTCAATCCGCACAGAATTTAGGTGCAACTTAATCAGGGTTAGCAAAATTTTTTTTTTCTGTCTAACGAGTTCGGGTCTCTAAACTAATGAATAACCTAACCCCATTTGATGAATCAACAATCTTATACTAACCAGCAAACACAAGTGATCATTTTTCTTTTGTCTTTGATGGAATTTTAGCAGTCAAAAATGGTAGCACATGATCTGATATATCTTGTTGGAAACGAGGAGTCTGTCCATAATTGCAGGCGCGGCCATTCCTTGTCCAGGGAGCATTCCATGTGCTCTTAGATGAAAACTCGGATGATTTAGACATACACGAAGTTTATAGGGTCATGACTATTGCAACCCTATGTATAAAGATCAACCCTGCTTCTCGACCATCCGTTAGCGAGGTAAAGAACCCACTTTATATCAGTTCAAGCTCCTCTAATTAATGTTTCCTACGTTTTTTGTTTCTATATAATACAGTCTCCTCTGATTCCATTCAGATACTCTCTATTCTTAAAGGAGAAACCTTTTGCGCTATGCATTCATCCCCATAAGAAGGATCAGAGACAGTGACCCTGAGGATAACCAAAAGGAAAAAGTCAGAGGAGAAGAACCACAAAACAGAAAAAAAAAAAAAAAAAAAAAAAGAACACGAGAATCACATTGCTTATCACGTAGTTTGTCCATACCACATACGCAAGATGTGAAGAAATTGTCTATTAGCTTGGATTTGAAAGTTGAGAAAACACTGTAACATAATTAATATGAACTAAGAATGCGACTTTATTGCGTCTCACTTGCTCTTGCTTCCAAAAGCGTCAAGTTTCATGCACTTGGAAGTTGGAAGCCTACTTCTGACGTGATGCATAGAAGGGAAAACTATAATTGACTGACTTCTCCGCTTGGTTGAGTCTATATATTCTTCTACCTAACATAAGTGGGATGGATTTTTTCCTCAACATCTTATCATTATGGAGACAGACCAAGAAATTTTGTTGAATATAATTACTATAAGTCAATGTTAAATTGATATCACATATCTTAACTGTTACTTTCTGTATCTATATGGTAATGTTGTGGGACAGTCACAGCATAAGAAGCCATTAATTGACGACAACAACGTACATTCACATGCCTCTGATCTCTTCCACAAAACACGAGCCGTTATATTTGATTATTCAAATCCTTTACTGAGGGCATGCTTGTTTGGGGTATGAGATAAAAGTTATGGTATATATTGAAAACTAATGTTTGGCGGAGTCCTTTCATTATACTGGTATCATAACTATACCCTGTTTTTGAGTAATATCTCATTTCTCTGGTAATCCAGGGAATCATTGTTTAAGTTTTTTGGTTTTTTAAATTTTTAATTAAATATAATTAAAATGTAATTAATTAAAAATATAATTAATTAATAACTTTAATTAATTAAGATAAA
>JANZLH020000156.1:6854428-6864875 GCA_026770325.2 Erythroxylum fimbriatum | reverse complement strand
TTGATAAGCAAAGACAATTTCTTTAAATCATATTTCAAATTCTTTAATTTTATTTAATTGTTAGTTAGTTTTATAACGGTTTAATTGAACCTTTTAAATGTTAAATTTTTTATTTAACTTTTAAAACATTAGCTTTTATTTTTAATAGATATTAATATTCAAATTTATTAAATCATTCAAATCAAATCAAACCAAACCAAATTTATTTAGTTTTGTTAACGTAGAATAATGTTTTAGTTAGTTTAGTTTGATTTAAATAAAGAAATTTATCATATAAGTGAATTAGTTTGTAATTTTAGTAAAATAGAAGAAAAAAAGCCTGAATCACCGTTATGAACCATAAAATTGACTCAAATCACACCCATTCATTGTGTACTGTTATAGACACAGAGAGTGATCTTGTCAACGCTTGTTTACTGTAGTCGGACTCACTAGTCGGATCCTGGCCGAGATCGAAGCAAGGTGTTCTGGTTTCGATTTTAAATATTTTAATGTATTTTATAATAATTTGATGATAAATGAGTTTTTTCTAAAAAGAGCAAAGGGAAAAAAGAATAATTAAAAAATATCAATAAGGATATTTTGAAACATTACATAGTAAATGTAAAATATAAAATATGAAATATCTTTAAAGGAATGGGGCAATTTTATATGATTTTGTGTGGCCTTGGCTAAAACAGACAGCTTCCTCTCTCTAGATTATCTCTTCCTCTCGCTCGTTCAAAATCCGTTCCTCCTTATATTCGTCTCTACAATTCCAAAACCGTAAAAAATTGCCTCATTACTGATTCGATTCAGTTGGAATCTCCCCGAGCAACACACTTCTCTCTTTCTTATATAGGTTTCTCCTCTTTGTCTCTGGCTTGAGCCAGTGAAAAGGTGTTGATTGGTGTTAACTGAGGTCTGTTTTGGTTGTGTTTCTCTTGGTTTTAACTTTTTTTGAGTTTAATTCAATGAGATTGCTCTTCTCCGATGCTTCCTCGTAGAAATCATGGCTCTTACGTATCCGTTTTCCGGTAAGCCGGCTTCTATTACTCTAGATTATTTTTATTTTTATTTTTATTTGAATTTCGTTTTGCTGTTGGTTTAGAAGCCCTAAGTTAATCAGAGACCGAGTAATGTCTTGTGTGTTTTGTTTGGGTAGCAGAAAAGAAAAGAGAAAAAACTAAATGCTGTTTTGAGTAGGAGCATCTCATTTTTTGAATCCCGAAATTTGTATAACGCAGTTAGATTAGCTCAATTCTAACGTTTCTTTTACTGGACTCCAATTTATGAGACCTGCGCTTATATTGTTTATGTACTTTGAGTAATATTTTGTGGTTAAACGTTGTAGTGTCTGTGGAATGCGTGAGCATATGTAAGTTATCGCAAGGAGATGGTGGCGGGAGATATGACTGTAATGCTTTGTCATGTGCGTGGAAAGCTCCTAGAGTCTTGACTGGTCTTCTTGCTAGTACAGCTCATCCTACTCATTCTACACCCTTGGTGTGTGTGCTAAGTAGAAGAAGGAACGCTTTCAATCATGTAAGACGTGTTCTGTTTTTGTAATTTATTGTTTTGTGGTTAATTAAGAAGTGCATTAAATTACTGAAGCCATGCCCATATAATTTATATAGGATGATGGAAGGAAATATCTTAAATTATGAAGATTAAATGGTGAGAAAGGAAGAATGATTTGATATTGTTCTTAAATTTGTGAAGGTGGCCTTCTTGGATAGTGGAAACGAAAGAAAGAAAGTTGTGTGAAAGAGAAATTAAAGATTGAAGGAAAAAGTTAAAAGGGCTTTATTGGTGGTATGGAAGTTGTGATTACTTCTGGGTGATCTTTATTCCATTAATTATTCATATCTCTTTAATATCTAATCATTTATTAACACTAAAGAGCAGCTATTTTTAGGATTTTTTTGATACTTGTAATTCCATGTAAAACAACCTTGCATAACATAAAGTCTAAAACAAATAAATTTGTTTGTTGAATTCTTTTTGTGATGAATTGATAAAAAGTATATCATAGTTTAATTTCCAATAATTAGCTGTTTACATCATATAACTGATTTTTATTTCTAAGTACAAGTTCATGATTTTTTATTGATACATCTAAATTTTATCCTATTACTAGAGATGTGAAGCCTTTCACTCAGGGGGTTCTTTTTCCAATGATCCTAGCTCTGCATTTTCTAAGAGACTTCTCAAATCAAAATGGTTTGATGTTGATGATAAAAGATGGCAACTCTGTTCTTTGTCCAATTCTTCAGATCCAATCCCAGAGACTTCTCCTGAAAAGTTGTGGGAGGTAAGTTGCACTGTTCTCTATCTTGGTACCCTTACCAAGATCTTATAGCTATTCCTGAAATAGGATTGGTTTATCAAGAGCTTTGGATGACATTATTTACCATGGATGCATCAGGACCTGAAGCCCAATATTTCGTACCTTTCACCCAAACAATTGGATTTGGTGCACAATGCTCTAAAGGCAAGCATTCTGCTCTAGCAGAAATTTCGGTTTCAGTTTTTGCAAGTGCATTATAATTAAGTACTTGAAACATCTCATTTATTCTCACAGTTAGCTTTTGAGGCCCATGATGGTCAAAAAAGACGCAGTGGAGAACCATTCATCATTCATCCTGTTGAAGTTGCACGGATTCTTGGGGAACATGTGAGTTAAACACAGAGCCTTATATACCCAATCTACTGCATATTATTATCCCTGAGTGTCTCTACATGTTCTTATAGGAATTGGATTGGGAGTCAGTTGCTGCTGGATTGCTGCATGACACTGTTGAGGATACAAATGTTGTTACATTCGAAAGAATAGAGGAAGAATTTGGTCCAGTTGTGCGCCATATTGTAGAGGGAGAGACTAAGGTACTTTGTCTAGAATTTGCATATTGATGCTGCACCTGGATTGAGCACAGTGTTCATAGCGATATAAGCACAATTGAATTTGAACCCTTTATTTTGGCTAAGGTATCAAAGCTGGGGAAATTAAAATGTAAGGATGAAACCAATTCAGTACAAGATGTTAAAGCTGATGACCTCCGCCAGATGTTTCTTGCCATGACAGAGGAGGTGATTTACCTTTGACAATATCTACATCTTCTTGGGTAAATATGGTTAAAGCATTTATGTAATTAAATTGCTGCTCTTTCAGGTTCGTGTTATTATTGTCAAGTTAGCTGATAGATTGCACAACATGCGCACTCTTTTGCATATGCCCCCACATAAGCAGGTACGATGTTAATCTTAAATTGTGTTGCTTGTGATTATTTATCATTACGCAAAGAATTAAACTTTCATATGCAGTCGAGCATTGCAACGGAGACGCTTCATGTCTTTGCTCCTCTTGCAAAATTGTTGGGGATGTATCAAATTAAGGTATTTGCTTTGAGAAAAAGTACTTTGCTCCAGTTTGAGTTTTTAAGTTTTGATATCATTGGTGTTGAAATAGGAATGAGTGGGTTCAAACTTCTAATATTTCAGGAATCTTGGTGAACTCTTTGATTATCTTTGTTTAGTCAAACGCACTTGCAACCTAATTGCTTATGGAAACTTAACTTCGTTCTCCTTATAAACTTCATTCGCATTTATAAATGCTTAAGATGCCACTGTGTTCCACCTGATATGCTAAGTGCTTAGGGTGTTTTTTAAGGGTAATGTAACTTTTAATCATCTACTTATTACTCTTCCTAATGCATTTTTCTTGCTTTAATTCTTTAAGTTTGGATTTTGTAGTATGAAATAAAATCAATTATACCTTTTCCATGAATAAAAAAAAAACTGTGGCCTAGGAATATAAATATAATTTTTAATGGAGTTGACAGTAATGAATTTATTCTATATTTAAAACATGACTTCAATTAAAAAAATTAAAGAGATCTCTAAAAAATCATAATAATTTGGAATATAAATTATGCTTGGACTGATTTTTCCATCACCATCATTTTCTGCAGTCTGAACTTGAGAATTTGTCCTTCATGTACACAAATGCGGAAGATTATGCTAAGGTCAATAGAAGAGTGGCAGACCTCTCCAAAGAACATGAGAAAGAACTTGAGGAGGTATTATGATCTTTTCTCATGCTACCTTTACGCAGAGCTTGCAACACTGTCTTCATTATTTTAATTGTTTTCTTTAGTGTTGAGGCATGGAAACCTCATGTTTTCTGGTTTAATGGAATCTTGCATGTGGTAATTTTCATTCATTGATTTTTTGAAATTTCTTTCAATCAGGCTAAAAAAATTTTGACAATGAAGATTGAGGAAGATCAGTTCCTAGACCTTGTGACAATGAAAATTGAAGTCCACTCTGTTTGCAAGGAGCCATACAGGTGAATCCATGGACATAACGTATTGCTTAAGATGTTAGTTGCATCATCTTTGGCAACAAGTTTTGGATCATTACCTCGGATTGCCCTATGCCTCTTAGATGTTTTAAATGCTAGGAAATGCCTTCACCTATCATACAATTTTACTGCAAGAGTTTAATTGTGAATTTCTGTTATATGCTTACAGTATTTACAAAGCTGTGCTCAAATCAAAATGTTCTATCAACGAGGTTAACCAAATTGCACAGGTTAGTCTTGTGAACAAACATGAACCATCTTGAGAAGCATTCCTGGTTTTAGATGTGCTTGTATGACATGCTTGCCTTTTGCCTTTTGCCTTTTTATTTTTTATATGAAAATCAGTTGCGTATTATCATAAAGCCAAAGCAGTGTGTTGGAATTGGGCCCTTGTGCAGTCCTCAACAGGTAAATCCCTCTTTATTTCCTGAGGAACTGTGTTTGGTGTTGCCCCTATGTTCATGATTCAAGATAGCTTTATTTCCTTGTTATGTGCTATGCAGATATGCTATCATGTTCTAGGATTAATCCATGAGATTTGGACCCCTATCCCACGAGCGGTGTGTATTGTCTCCTCAAGTTGTTTTTCTTATTTATTTGTTATTAAGGAGGTAATGCTATTGTGGGAGATTGTGGTATGTTCAACGATTTCTTTGTTTCAATTCTGGTAACAGATGAAGGACTATATTGCCACCCCAAAGCCTAATGGCTATCAAAGTCTCCACACAATTGTAATTCCATTTCTTTATGAGAGCATGTTTCGCTTGGAAGTTCAGGTATGCTTTTTTTTTGGACCACCCAACCCATCTCTTGCTTTTCTTCTTTTTCTTTTTCTCTTTTTGTTCCTGCTTCAATACTCTTAAGCATGAAAATTTTAATAGAATTTATATTGGCTATGAAGCTATTCCTTACCTTATACACTTTCAAGTACTTCTTTCTTGGTTATGATGCATTATATCTGACAGATAAGAACTGAAGAGATGGATCTGATAGCTGAGAGAGGCATAGCTGCTCATTATAGTGGGAGAGTGTTTATTACTGGTTTAGTTGGCCATGCAATGCCTAATAGTCGAAATTCAAGAGGGAAGACTGTCTCGCTTAACAATGCAAACGTTGCACTTAGGGTATTTTGACCTGGTTCTTCATAACATATCAATACTTACCATGCAACTTGCTAGAGAGATTGCTTTAAAATTTACTGACTTTGTTGATAATTCTTCAGATTGGATGGCTCAATGCAATTAGAGAATGGCAAGAAGAGTTTGTTGGCAATATGACCTCTAGAGAATTTGTTGATACCATAACCAGAGATCTGTTAGGTAGCCGTGTATTTGTTTTCACCCCAAGGGGAGAGGTCAGTTGGTTGATGACTTCATTTATTTCTTTTCTTTGCTATAAAAGGCTAATATCATCTTTAAACATTATCAAGCTAAAAAATGTGATGTTCATTGATATTGAACCTGCAGATAAAAAATCTTCCACGAGGTGCAACCGTAATTGATTATGCTTATATGATACACACTGAAATTGGTAACAAGATGGTCGCTGCCAAGGTATTTTTTCTAAGTTGTGCTTTAGATAATTTTCCGGGTACCTAAAAGAAGAGAGAGAGATGTGGGGGGAAGGTGGCTTAGAATATTTTCTCAAATCTGTATAATTCTCTTTCTAATTTGCAGGTGAATGGTAATCTAGTTTCTCCTACTCATGTACTTGCTAATGCAGAAGTTGTGGAGATACTTACCTACAATGTTGGTACTTATGAACCCTTTTAGATTTCTTTAGTTCACTATTATGTGATATAACTATTATTTTGTCACTAGAAATTCACAAGATATTTGTCTTATTTCCCCAGGCACTCTCTAGTAAATCAGCTTTTCAGAGGCATAAGCAGTGGTTGCAGCATGCTAAAACACGTAGTGCAAGACACAAAATAATGAAAGTGAGTTTAATGTGCTGAAGATCTTATTTTCTTTTGATTTTATGGTTGTTCGTGTTAGATGAAAAAGAAATTAATCATTTGTTTCAGTTCTTAAGAGAGCAAGCTGCACTGTGTGCTGCTGAGATAACCATGGAAAAAGTAAGTGACTTCATTGCTGATTCTGAAGAGGAGAGTGAGGTGGAGGAATTACTAGATAATGCAACGCAGACCAAACCTTTGTTGGAGAAAATTTTCATGAAGGTTGTGGAAAGTTCTACTCAAGGGAAATGTTATGAGGATTTCTTGGACGAAAAAAATGGAAGCCCTTGGGTGCCCAAGATCAATGGTAAACATAACAAGCATTTGCAGAAGATAAGTTTGGAGACAACGGGGGAGTTACAGGGAAATGGTGTTGCCAAGATGGTACAAGCCAAGATTCCTATGTACAAGGAAGTTTTGCCCGGCTTGGAAAGTTGGCAGGCTGGCAAGGTTGCTTCTTGGCACAGTCTTGAAGGGCACTCCGTCCATTGGTTTTGTGTGGTCTGCATAGATCGAAGAGGTAATATTTCTGTCATTCGAGGAAGCTTTTTTTGCATGGTCCAATTTCAGACAGTTAATCTTGTTATTTTTTTTGCCGGTCCTTAATGGTTATTTGATAACATATAAAAATGGCCTCAGGCATGATGGCTGAGCTTACCACGGTATTGGCAGCTGTAGGTATTGGTATTTGTTCTTGTGTGGTAAGTGGCCTAAAATTTTAAATCATATAATTTAATGCACTATGGGTGATTTCCTTTGTTGATGTTGTAATTTGTTTTCATGACTAGGCTGAGATTGATAGGGGAAGGGGAATAGCGGTGATTTTATTTCAAATAGAAGGGAACCTTGAGAATTTGGTACGTTACGCTGTACCACCATATCACCTACTTCTTGTTCAACATTTTTCCATATCCTCGGTTTCAGTCTTCTTTTCTCTTTTGCATGAGAGTAATATTTCGGACACTTTTTTCTTTCCCCCTCTTTTAGGTTAAGGCTTGCTCAAGTGTGGATCTAATTCTCGGTGTACTCGGATGGTCTACGGGTTGCAGCTTGCCAGGCTCTGTTGAAAAGCACCAACCTGTTTGATGTTAAGTGCATAATGAACACAGTATCTGGAATAGTTCACCAAGGTGTTGCAATTTGCAAGCTTGGGTTAGCAATTTTGCCCCCTGAAATTTAGCATACATATGGTATCTTACATTTTATACAGGTAAATAGTTGATCTATTTGTTGGACAAATGCGACAATAAAGTAGCAGCACCGACCAGTTCGTTAGGTCTGCCTTTGGGGATGTATATATGGAGAAATGAGTGATAGTTAAAAACTAGTATTACACATGTAAATGATACTTTTGAAAGGAGGATCCTCAGAATTTTTGTTATAGACCAGAACTTTTACATAAATCTCGAATTGCTTTCACTCATTTCACCTGATTATCTGTTAACAGCATTTTTTATGTACCGAGACATGGACTGGAAGCTCTGGTTCCTTCAACTACTAATTGAAGTCTAAGCACATAATCAAAACTTAAATTTCTCCTTGGAAGTGATTGATCGTTCTCAATTCTCTATAGCTCATTAGACAATGAAGGTTCGCGGTTAAAGAGATAGTGTGATAAAGCACCACCATGAGTGAACAGAAGTAGCATTAGGACCAATACCCCTAGCATCAGGGACGACCAAAATCTCCTATTCCTTGAGTGGTTTATTTCATCATTCATCGTCACAAACTCCACCGAACCTCCCTTGCTCAAGATGGTTGAGTTTTCGGTAAGTTCATGATCGTATGCAGACTTACTTTTTTCGTCCTCGATCTGAATATGTTCTAAATCACCTTCTCCCACTATCTGTTCTTCTGTTTTTTGATGGTTCTTGAGTTCCAGGGCCAATGCTTCTATCTCCTCTGCAGGCCAAATTGCCTCAATACCTTCCTCTGAGCCTTCTGATCCATCCTGTATCATATTGTCTTCACTGCTATTGCTGTCCTTCTCCTCATTGCTATCCTCACAACCAACACCATCACTAATATCTTCAACTGATTCTTTGGGTGAGTTTTCCTCTGATGTTAACTTTTCCGTATCATAGTTTTCTTTCTCCTCCATCACCAAATCCTCCCCAGAAAAGACAGGTCTCCCATTTTCTGTTCCACACAAGGCCGTCTCCGACGTGGAAAATTCTTCTAGTGCAATACATGACTCCGTATTTTCTTCTTTTGAATCGTCACTGATGGCGATCCCTTCAGGTTCAGGGTCAGTGGTGGAATTCTGATTCCCGTTGTTGAATCCTGGCTCGAGACTCTGTTCCTCAACGGAGTGGTCCCAGGAGCTGGTATGTGATGTATAATCCAAAGGTTTTATCTCGTGTAGTTCAGGTATTGTACTATCAATATCACCGGCAGCAACATCGTTGATAGGTTCATCAATTTCAACTGATTCCTTTGGTGAACTGTCCTCTGCAGTAATACTTCCCGTATCACAAGTTTCTTTTTCTTCAGTCACGTTGACACTTTCCGTCAACGGCAACTCCTCCCCGGAGAAGTTACTGGTCTCATTCTCTGTACTAGCGGAGGAAAATTCTTCAACCTGTATGCAATCCTTGCAGGTCTCTCCGTTTTCTTCTTTTGAATCGTTGGCGATGAAGATGCTTGCGGAGTCAACGTTAGAATTTTCGTTCTGGGGATTGATCACAAGGTTGGAACCCAGTTCCTGAACAGAATTGCGCAATAAATCATTAACATGCCTAGATTTACAATGAAAAATTCTTATCTTGTAGAGAACAAACATGTTTGTCAAGTTTACCGAGATCAAACTCTCGGGAGAGACCACGTCGCAATCGCAAGAATCAATCTTGGCTTCAAGTTCAACCATTTTATCGGATCCATAGCTTGCGCAACTGAGAAGAAAATGGTCTTAAATATATTTATTCAATTTGGCATTAAAAACATATCACATAAAAGAATCTGATAGAACATATAACCATTGATCCTCATGAATAATTGATGCCGCAGTGCCATGGATAACATCATCTCCTTTCCGGGAACCATCACACTTGTTTCTCCTTTTCTTGACAGAAATAGCAGCGATCATGCTCATAACAGCTAGAGCACCGCCCCACAGAACCAACCCTCCAATATTTCCTCCATTGAAACCTATCCGAGCCTTCTCTTTCCCACCTTTTTTCCTGTTCTCGTGCTTCTCCATGTGCCCTTTTCGTTTAAGATGTGGTATGTGCTTGTGTTTTCATGGCGTTGGTTTTGCTCGGGGATTTAATGATTCCAAACAAGTCTACACTATTCTTAAGGAAGACAAAAACAGAAAAAACATCAAAAAGGAGAGTCCTCAACTCAAGGAGTTATTGGCTTGGGAAAACCATGATTTTTTGGACAGGATTGTCGCTTGGCATCTTTGTTTGCTTCCCATTCCCACCTATCTCAGACTCAAGAATCCTTTAGTTGGCGCCGTCTGTGAAGTAACATTGTCACCCAAAGATCACAGGGATGACACGTACCTGGCAGATTGGATTTAGATTGGTGCGTGTGTCTGTCGCGTTCTGATTGCTAACTTTAACACGAGGGTTGCGAAAGTGGAAGGACCACTGCTTCCCACGGTAGGTGTTGAAGTGTGGAATTTTCGATTGATGGATTGAATAACTGTTTTGGTTTTATCGGACTTTATATTGTTTTTCTTCCTCAAGGATTATATTATACTTTATAATATTGTCTTCCATTATAGGATAAAGAGCCGACCAACAGCGACCTACACTCGATATAAGACAAAATCACTACAACAGTAACCGGTAGAGCTTTCCATAAACATTTACTCAATTACATTTCAATGATTCGTCTGGTGACTAAATTATTTTTATATACCATGTTCTAATAATTATCATAATTATTATTGTTAATATTACTTAAGGGGTCGTTCGATTCTACTTCTGTTTTTCTGTTATAGTTTTCGATTTTCGGTTTTTTTGTTTCTGTTTTTCTTTCAAATACAAACAAAAATTTGTTTGGTTGTTAATATTAATATAGCTGTATTTTTATCACTGATAATAATTACATTTTAGATAAAATTTAAAGATATATTACTTTTAGTTAAATAAATTTATTTAATCTCTTATATAATATTTAGTAACAAATTATTAATAAAA
>JANZLH020000156.1:6777100-6799274 GCA_026770325.2 Erythroxylum fimbriatum | reverse complement strand
TAACATTTTATATCTCAGGGTTTAATTAGCTACTTTCGTATAACACAGGGGTCGCTACAACAATTTTGTCATATTTTACGTGACCCCTGATTCCCTGCATCATCATTACTCAGTATTTAAATGTAGAGGCTGGAATACGAGCATCTTACTATATTTAAATGAAAACGATAGTGTTGTTTATTTGCACTACTAAAATACTATAGACACGTAAAATATTGTTTCATATGGCACTGGACAGACAAAGTCATTAGACATAGCTAAAATTATCAATAATTAACTTTAAATATGAATTACGAACAATTTGGTGTAAGAGTTCCCAAGTTTCACATAATAATAGAAAGTAATCAATAGTACTGACAATAGACTGATCCAAAATTTTTTAAAAAATTAAATTTGAGATTAAAAACTAATTGGATAAGTTATTAATTGAGCTCTAATAGCCATCAGGAACAGGCTCTTGACTGTAGAAGAAAGGCCCCACGGTGAACAATTTCATCTTCTTCTCATTCAATATGCGATAAGCAGAAAGAAGAGCACCAGTAAGTCCTCCGTTAACATCGGTGGGAAAACTACAGGTCTCCAACGGAGTGCTATGGAGGAATGCCTTGCACTGTGAGAGTTTTAGGTGATTGCCGATTTGAGAAGGCAATAATGTTGCAAAGAAGTAACCTTTTTCATCACTTGGAGAACTCATGAATGCAAATGGTGCCACCTCGTACCCGCGGTCGTCCACAGCCAGACATTTTATTCTTGACGTTGCACCTATATTAACATATACACATGGCTACGTGAATGATTGAACTTAACCTTAGTGCATAATTATGGAAATGACTCGTGAATATTTGAGTCTAGTTCGTACCTTGGACTGGTAAATAACTGGGGCCTGATTTGCATAATATAACTCCTGCAATCGCAATTGGGATTGGTTGGTCATTTATTTCTGATTGTGGCTGGACAAAATTGTCTGGTTTGGGGACATTGCCATAGTCAGCAGACCCAACCACAAGCAAGGACAGGAGAATCAAACAGGTTGCGAGCAAAGGTGAGGAGCGGGCCATTTCTTCTTCTGCGTACAAATGTAAGTAAGCCGAGTTTAAAACTTTTATAGCAGGAAGGAGGAAGTGATGTTGGAATCCGATGTATAATATTTCACAAGACTGACTTATTTGGGAGCACGTATGATAAGCCAATAATCATGTCCCCTTGCTGAAGCTGCACTAATTTAGCGAAAAATGTTTGACGTTATAAACATAAATGTAAGGTGTGTGCCCCAGCTAGATGGGTCTGCAAGCTTTGATACGTAATTTCTCGTATTAAATTTTATTGTTGTTACTGTTCTTCACTTTCCTGATTTTCTATATCCAATCCAAATATCTTGTAAGCTGTAATGCAAATGGAGTTGCACACAATCTTAAGCCACTTCAAGCCCTAGTATACAAGCTTGTGTTGATGACTTATTTGAATATGGCTGCACGAAACCTAGAACGACGCATCATTATTTGTTCTTCAGGAATTCATCAAGAAAATTGTGCTCTCCATGTTAAGGTAACAACGTGCGCTTGCATACACGTTCTTGTATAAAAATGACTTAGCATCGGTCACGTTCTTGAGAAGGCAGTTTAAATAATGAAATTAGTAGGTTACAAAGCATAAACTTCCATTTCAAAAGTCTTTGCAGAAATAAACAAATTAAAACCATCCAGCTTTCAACCATGCTTTAAATTATAAATCATAATTGATATAGAACTTGGTATATTTGAATATTCAATTGTTTATAATGATCATCTTCTTTGTGCTCGATCTCCCTCTCTGTATGGCCGGTGTCGTGTTGTTCTGTTTTCTTTTATTTTGCTGTTGCAGGCCAGAATTCAATTGCTAGCAACCCAGATCAGTCTTAATTGATTTCACATAGCAGAAGTATAGGATCAGAAATGCCGTTAAAATACTATGATTATCTTGTCTCCTAAAATGTATGAGAGCTGTAATGATTGAGTGAATATGTTATTGCCACAAAAATAGGAACTCTGTTAAGATTGTTACAAATTTATTATAACTATGAGAATGACTACAACAAAGGGGTACGAAAAAGTTATTTCCCACGATTCTTTGCCTCCTCCCTTGTCTCTTTTCTCTCTCTCTTTCTCACGTTCTCACCCTCTTGTATCTCCTTTCTGTCTTTTCTTTCCTCTTCTAACGTCAGCCCAACAAATTCCCAACTTTTTTTTCCTTCCACCTAGAAATCACTACCATCATTTGGTGCTTTCGTTGAGAGAGCTATGACTACCGAAAGAATATATGGTCACACGTTTCAAGGATGTTGAGGACCAAATCTCCAAGCTTATCAACCAATACAATCAACAATCAATTGTGATTGCTGCACACACCTCTACCTTGGAGAAACTGCAGCAACAACGCAATGAGTCTCTTAAGCTCAACACTTTCATATCTACCCATACCATCTCCTCCATGACATATTGGGCAAACTCTCTAACAGGGGCACACCTAGATCACAACCACCCTTATTTCCCCTCCCAAACACCTCACCCCTAATTTAGCACCCTGCCACTTCCTCTTCTTCTCACATTGCAGCTCAATCTGCTTTATACATGTAACCGTACCACCATCCAATCCAACCCAAACATACACACCCAGATTACCTAAACTTGAAATTCTTGTATTCAATGGTGACAGTATTCAAGGCTGGTTATTCCAGATTGAACACTTCTTTGCATATCACAACACTCCCTCTGAACAAAAACTCACCACTGTTGCATTTTATATGACGGGCACAACTTTGCAATGGTATCAATAGATGTTGAAGTTCTAAACGAATGTAGTTTCGCACAAACTGTGAATTAGCCATAATAGTTATAAACTTTTTGACCAGTGTGAAAACAAGACAAAATCAAAACACAAAATAACAAATCAACACCGAAGTTTGTTAACAGAGTTCGGCACACCTTGTCTATATCTGCGGGGCCCTCACCCAACTTAATACTTTCATTAATGACAATAGTTTTATACAAGGCTTTACTGAGCTGACTAACTCAACCTTTGATATTATTCCTCATCCTCATAACCCATAAAAGTAAATCACACCCAATAATACAACCGTCTCGTGCTATCCTCAACAGAGGATCTTCTCAAGAACTTTTACTGGGTGTTTGGAATGGTATGAATTGAATTCAATTGTAGCAATGAATTCAATTCAAGTGTTTGGAAATAGAAAAAGGGGATGGGTTCAATTCATACATGAATTGAACCCTATCATCTTTTATAAATTGAATTCACCTTAAAAGCATCGGAATTGAATTACGAATTAGGATTTCAATTTTTCTTTTGAATGTTAAAAATATCCTTCCAATAATACCCATCTAACCCTACCATATATCTCTTCACCTCAAGCAACCCCTCTCACCTCAAATAGCCCCTCCCACTAAGAAACGGAACAACAACTCCTTCTCCACGAATCAGCACCTCCCACCATATCCAAGTTTTCCCTTTTCCTTGTTCATGGGTGTCTTTTTCTTTTTCGTTTTTTTGTCTATAATCATCGTTCTCTTTAGATCCATCGTTCAATTTAGCTTCTCCTTTCATTTTCCCATCCTGACTACATTCTTTTGCATTTCTCGAATTTTTTCTTTTCATTTTAATAATAACTTTTTTGATGACATCACTTATAATGAAATTGATGTTTATAACTTGCTCTATGTAAATGTGAATGTTTATTATTTAATAAGATTATTTTATAGTCAAGGGTAAAAATGTCATATGAAATAATTGAATTCATTTTGATTGTATTCCAAGCAGTGTAATTGAATTCAATTCTAATATTACTGGGTTTGTTCCAAACAATGTAAATTGAATTAGTTCTCTAGGTTAGCTTTTGTCATTTGTTGCTAAGTGAGGTTAGAAGCCTTTTCTTTAGATTGCATTCTAGATAGTTTAGTTTCATACTTGTCAATAGTATAGGATTTCATTTTCTTTGCATAGCATCAAAATTTTGAAAACACAAAACAAAAGGATACTGAACAGTTTGCATTTTTGCATACTTAGCATTTTTGCTCCCACACAGTTTTGAACTTTTCCTTCGATTGCTTTTTGATTTACACATACATACTCTATTTACATACATACTTTCACACATTCTTTCATATACCCATACACTTGCACCCATCACATCTCAATTTTTATTGGACTTTGTGTTCTTGCAAGTAAATTTTGTTACATTTTATTTTCAATTGAATTGTTCCCGTGCATGCCCCGTAAAACTAAACTTCTACCTTTCTAACCTGAAATTGAGAGATGTTTGAGAAAGATTAGAAAGGAGAGTAGAGAAAAAGAAAGAAGCAAGGTAGTTATCGAAGAAGAGTCTAGTCAGCCAAGTAGTGAGAGCGACTCATTAGAAAGAGTGATAATGGCTAAAAACCTAGCTTTTCTACAAAACCCCAACCTTAATGATAATCAACCTAGGAATGGTGATCATGGAGGTAATGGGGAGCAAGAGCGAGTGGGTGAGAATAATGGAAATCATAGAAGGAGGACTATTAGGGAGGCAACCACATCTGATGTGAATTATGATCTATTTACTGCTGCTTGTCCTAATTTTGACGTGAATTTTGAAGTTAAAGGATTGCTCATTAACCCGCTTCCTAAATTTCAGGGCTTAGCAGGAAAAGATCCCTATATGTATTTGCAATCTTTATCTATGATTTGTCAGAGTATGAAACTGGTGGGAGCTTCACTTGATGAAGTACTATGGAAGGTTTTTCACCTATCACTAGATGGAAAAGCAATGGAGTGGTATATGAGCCTCCCAAGGCATGTGGCGAATGCCTACCATAGTTGGGCCAATCTGCGAAAGGCATTCCTGGAGAAATATTTTCTAGCCTCCAGAACTTCATCAATGAGGAAGAAGATCTATTTGACACGTCAGGATTATGATGAGTCACTTTATGACTATTGGAACCGCTTCCAAGATTTGTTGTCCAGATGCCTCCACCATCAAATACCTAATGAGCAGTAAGTGCAGTATTTTTATGATGGGCTGAAAAGTCAAGAAAAAGGTATGTTGGATGCGGCATCGGGAGGTTCTTTAATTGATCTTACAGCTACGGAGGCAAGGGATCTGATCAAGAAGATGGCTTTAAATCACCAACAGTACAGTGTGAGAGATACCAAAGGTGTTCATGAGTTGGGAGCTTCAACAACTCAATCCTGAAGAATGGACAATCTGGAGTCTAAGGTTGACTCTTTGAAAAGTAAAGTAACTTCATAGTTGTCCTTCATCATTGCAGAACTGAAAAACATGAGTGTGCATCACCCAACATCTTCTATAGATCTTACTGCACCCAGTTGTGATACTGTTAGGTCAGTAATACACATATCTAGTGTTTTCCCTGGTAGGTATGAAGAGGTGTCTGCAGTGTATCAGGGTTGGACCAATCAGAAATGGGACCCCTATTCTAACACTTATAATGAGGGATGGAAAACAAACCCTAGGTTCAGTTGGAGGAATAAAGAAGGAAGAGGCCCAAACAAATTTCAACGAGGAGGAGCTGATACTTCCACAAACCAATTCCACAACCAATAGCAAGCCCTGACTATCCCACCAAAGGAGGACACTAACCAACTTCTGCATAATATGATGGCACTGATTAAGGAGGAAAGGACTTCGAACAACAACCAGTTCAGTGCAATAGCCAATCTCATTCAACAAGATTCTTCTAAAACCGTTGCTCAGTTCAATGCTCTAGAAAAGAGAATGGAGTAATGGGAGACAAAGGCTGAGAATATCAACTCCTATGTCACTCAATTTTCCAACAACATGAATGAGAATCAAGCAAGAAGCAATGGAACTATCCCCTCCAATACTGTTATAAACCCCAAGAGTTTGAACCCTATAACCCTCTGAAGTGGGAAACATGTGAGGTTCAGGAATCAAGATGAGGGAGAAGATGAAGAGGAGATTGAGAGTAAAGAATTGCCTTCAACAAATGACAAAGTCAAGAAGTCCGAAAGTTCCAGAAAGAGATCACTTTTGACTGAAAAGGAGTCAAAACAATTAAAGAGCAAGGAAACGAATTCTGAAACCAACACATAATCAAGCAAGCAAGGAGCCCATGGAGCAAACGACAAGGAGGTAAACCTGAAAGACCTTCCTTTTCCTAACTCGTATTTGTTTAGAAAATGGATGACTGATATTAAACATGAGAAAGATATAATTGATTTGTTTGGGAAAGTAGAAGTCAACATCCCTTTGCTTGACCTTGTTAAGAGGGTTCCTGCATATGCTAAATATCTTAAGGGCCTGTGCACAAACAAAAGAAAGTTCAGACCAAATGAAAGAGTGTAAGTCCGCTCCAATGTGTCCGCATTTTTCAAACCCCAAATCCCAGTAAAATGCCCAGACCCTGGATCTTTCACCATCTCATGCACCATAGGAAAAGTTACCATAGGAGGAGACTTGTTAGATCTAGAGGCAGCCATTAATGTGATGCCTAAGTCTGTCAACACATCATTGGGAATTAAGAGTCTAAAGCCTATATCTGTAGTTTTGCAATTAGCTGATAGGCCTCTTAGGCATTGTAGAGGACATTTTGGTCCAAGTAAATGGTTTGGTCTTTCCAGTTGATTTTTATGTGCTTGACATGTCTTCTGAAGTTGTGCAAGACACTACCTCGATTCTAGGTAGATCCTTCTTAAGGATTGCTAGTACTATGATTAGCATGAAAGAAGGTACCATCACCATGGAGGTAGGAGATCAACAAGTGTGTTTTAACATGTATGAAGCTATGAAACATCCCCATGAGGATTATTCGTTATTAGGAGTCAACATACTTGATATTGTTATTGATGATGCATGCTCTGAATTTGAACTCCAAAATGTTTACTCTAACTCTACTCTGTACTCATTGAACTCTCCGATTGTCACTGATGACCCTTTGGGAGAAAGATTTTTCGTTATTGTTGCAGGTGAATTTGTAATTGAGGAGGCTGACACTGATATGTTGAGGAGGCTGACACTGATATGGCAAGTGGTGAAGTTGACCTAACCAGCATGGCTATTCGTCGAAGGTTCACCAACAGCATGAGAAACCTCCGTAATCATCAGGTTGTTTCTCTCCTTCACTTGTTTACTTATTTTTGCTTTGTGACTGAGTATGAAATTGTGGATGAATTAGTTTGTTGAATAAGTGTGGGGGGAGAAACCAAGTCAGTAGGACACTAGTTTAATTTTTAGTTTAAACAGTTTTTCAATTCAATAATTCCAATGCTAGTTTTGTCTCCTATTTTATGTTTGTTGTGTTTTTCGGCCTAATGTATGATACATCTTCAAGTTTAAGGAAATTGATGTGATTAATTGTGTTGCATTTTATTTGTTGAGCTTATCTGGTGCCTAATGACTTTGTCTCTGAGCTTCAAATGTATTAAGTATCCAGCTTGTGTCATTAGTGTGTTTGTGAGCCATTTTTCCTCATTTCTGTCTTTGTTTTGTTTTCCTTTTGGGTAAACTTCACCACGACGTGAAGCCCATGTCATCGCGACTAACTTTCCTTGTTTCCTTCATGTTGCTCTCAGGAAATTTCGCCACGGCGAATATGAGTCATTTCTTTCTATTCCTCTCGGGTTTATTTTGCTGCGACGAACCATCAATATTTCTGTTTTCGAGACTAGGGTTGGTTCCGCCGCGACAAATGTTTAATCTGCGCAAAATTGACGCGGAAAATTTACCTTTTCACCCCTATTTTCTCTTAACCTTTCGTATTCACTCTGCCTTTTTATTCATTTCACACTTAAACTCTATATAAACCACCCGACCCCCCTCCATCGTCCCTATCTCTTCTTTGTCAAGACCGTCCGAGCGTTCTTCACAAAGTCTCTTCCATTCCATGTCACCGCGGCCATCGTCCTTTCTCCTCGACCCCTTTCGCACTCGCCAGCCTTCTCTACCCACAGCTTTCCTCCCTCTTTGTAAGTATTTCTAGTCTTCTCCTTCGTCCGATTTCTATCTCGCTGTTACTGTTATGTTTAAGGCATTTTCGTCGTGGCGACACATCCCTTTTGCCGCGACGAGGTGAATTACTACGTTCGTCGTGGCGAGACGAATTACTATTTTTGCTGCGGCGAACTTAGTTGTTTAGGTTGTGATTTTTAGTTAGTTTTGTTTATTCACTTAGTTCATTTTTCTGAGTGTGTTTTCTGCAGGATAATGCCTCGAACTTATCCCTCCTAGTGATTATGATGCCTCTTTTGATAGTTTTACTTTTACGGAACTCTATGAGAAAGTAGACACTAGGCCTTTCATTAAGGAGTGACCCTTTTCATTAGCTCCTCCTGAACGTCCCTTTGTCCAGCAACTTGTTGCTTCTGAGCTCACAAGCTTAGTCCAACCCCGTGCTCAAATGAAAGGAAATATCGTGGATGGATGAGTGGCATGGCAAGTGACAACACACCCATCCACGATATTTCCTTTCATTTGAAAGACTATCCTCACCACCTTATGATTTCTAATGGGTCTTCTTTCTCAACCAGTCCCTTTGTCTCTAATTTCTAATCCAATTGTCTCTCAATTTTCTATGATATTTGTCATTAATTCCTAATGTCATTTATCAACAATTTCTACTACCATTTGACATTTAATTCTACCATCATTTATCAATTGTCTTGTCACTTGACATTTTTTCCTAGTCCAAAAATTACTCAAATTTTCAGAATTTTTCCCAGATTTCACCCAAAAATTCTAATTCATCAATAAAACATACTAAATCAATTTTCAAGCCAAGGTATTCACTATCCACATCATAATCACTTTAATAAAAAAAACATTTATACCTAGAAAATGTCAAATAAGTGCATAAACAGTCATTGCAATGTGTATGAAAATCTATTCACATGTGTGTATATGCTACTGTTATGCATGAGTATAAAATACATTTTTCTTATCTCTCATTGCCATTTCTCATTTACAAAAATATAGGGTTCTAACCTTTTATATGGACACGGGGTGTGAGGACGAGGGATAGTGTCAAAAGTAGGGTAAGTCAGCTCTATAAGGCCTTAAGTAAAACCATTGTTGTATCACATGTGAAAGTAATTAAGTTGGATGAGGGTCCTGTATATGAAGGCAAGGTGTGCCGAACTACGTTAATAATTTTGGTGTTGATTTTTTATTTGCGTTTATGTTTTTAATTTTATGTTTTCGATTGTGCTAGATTTTGCGAAACGACTACACGTCTACAGAAAAATTTTCAGATAAGATAAAATATTTAAAATGATCGGTATTAAACCGTCATAAAATATGCTAAAATTGAATAAATTAAATACTCTTGAAAGAGAATGTTCTTACCTATTGAGAAATTTGAAAGAAATTATTAAATAAAAATAATTGATTTATTTTGACTTATAAGTATACTTAATTTAAGAAAATCGATTGATTAATTAACAAATTGATGAGTTTTTAATAACAAAATTATTAAAGTAAATCAAATCGAAAAGTTGAAAACTAAATAAAAATTTGATCTTTTCAAAATTTTTACGATTGAACCAACCAAATCAATTAATTTTTTTAATCATTGCTTTCATCCAATAACAAGTTATAACATTCAAAATATTTCCTCGTTATAAGGCAACAAAATGCTTTGTAACATAGACAAGTAATGTATTTGCCCTTTATTCTTGATCCATTTCCTATTCTTTTCTAAATTTTCAGCATAAATAGTTTCGTTCTCAAGGCCATCTAATATGAGAAGCGCTTTTTTCCTCTTAATTTTTCCAATGAAAAGCGAAAATATACAATCACTCATTTTTAGGAATAATAAAATTAGCTCAATTCAAATTAAATAAATTTAAATAAATGACATCATTTTAATTATATTTATTAAAGTGTTAATTTAATTAATTAGATTTAAATTATATTATTTATTAAAATTTAAATAATTTTAAATGTAATCAAAATTTTAAATTATAAATAATTCGGGTTGATTCAATCATTAAGATCACGACGTTAATTACATTTAAATAATATTATTCATTGAAATTTAAGTTATTTAAATTTAATAAAATTTCAAATCTATAAACAAAGAAAGAGGCATTTTTGCTTTTACTTAGACAAACCGATTAACGCATCAGAGAAGCTCTTCTTATCGTCACGTTATTGACTTATTGTACATATATAGACATTTAAAAGAAATCTTACAAATTAGATGGGTCGAACCAACAACATTTACCTGCTCAATTCTACGCATAAAGATGCGGTAATTAGAAAATGACAATTCGTACGAGATCGAGGAAATACTTTTACCGGAAAAAAATTCGGATAAGATTGAAATTGACTAGTCCTAGCAGCCACGTAAGAAGCCTAACTAAAAGTCTGAGCTGTTATTTTCCTTCTCTCTGCCACAGGTCACCGATCTCAACTTGTTTTTTTGGATGAGATTGAATGAAGTCAAAGTGATGCGCTTGTGGCCGTCACAAGCACATACGAAAAGTCCCTCGCGCTACATAAACCCCCCTGTCTCCCTATTTCTCGAGTCACAACTCACAGCTCTCACTTTTCAAAACCACAATTATTTCTCATCTCGTACTTCTTTGGATTCCACCCAAAATGTGTGGCGGTGCTATCCTCGGTGATGTCATCCCCCTAAACCGTAATCGACGTGCCACCCCGCTTGACATCGGGCCTAACGTTTGCTTCAACAAACTAAGCCCTTTTCAATTTTATCCTGCCCTAAGTGACCATGCCAATTCCTGTAAAAGGACACGTCACCCCTCTCCAGGTTTTCTACCTTTTTCTGCTCGTTTTTCTTACTTATAGAAGGCACATGTTTCTGAGTAAGTAGCTTGTGTTACAGATGAAGAGCAAAGCGTGAATCAGACAAGCAGCAAGAGGCAGAGAAAGAACTTGTACATCGGAATTCGACGACGAGCCTGGGGCAAATGGGCAGCAGAGATACGCGATCCAAGGAAAGGAGCTAGAGTTTGGCTTGGCACATATAACACTGCCGAGGAAGCTGCTCGAGCCTATGACAGAGAAGCTCGCAAAATCCGAGGAAGCAAAGCCAAAGTCAACTTCCCAAACGAAGACAGCCACTCATACAGAGACAGAGACCCATGTTCCAATAATCCCACGTACCAAATCCTCCAAGCTTCTAACTTTACCTATAATTTCCCTGAAAGTTACGATTTTGGGTCCAATTATGATCTGAACCAAGTGGAATCCTATCCTTTGAATGGATTCAAACAAGAAGCAGATGGTTCTGAAGGGAAAAATTCTGGTTCGGCAATGGAGCAAGTGTACACTGTCAATAACAAAAACTTGGCGGGTCAACAAACTGAGAAACAGGAAGTGGAGCAAGTGGAAGATGATACGGTAAAGAATGAAGTGCAAAAGCTATCAGAGGAGCTAATAGCGTATGAGAATTACATGAAATTCTATCAAATTCCTTATCTCGATGGACAATCGATGGCACCAAATACTGCTCAAGAAAGCGCCGTCGGCGATCTCTGGAACTTCGACGACGATGACGACGGTGTTGCTGCTCTTTAACTTTAAGTTTTTCATATTTTGCTGGGATCACAATTCTATCCAAGCATTGCTTGGTAGGCTGTTTTTGGGTGGAAAGTATGTAAGGCCAAGTTAGGATGTTTCGTGTTTTCAGCTAAGGGCAGACCCTTGGCCTCTTGTATTGTATGGACTTATTCTTGTCCTTCAGTTTGGCACTGACATGTCTCCTGTTAAGTTCTTCCTTCCTTTTCTCCAGTTTCTTTGATATATTCGTATGTTTAAAAGAACCACACTTTTTCCCTCAAAAAAAAAAAAGAACCACACTTTTTGTTATTAATTGAAGCCCTCCGTAAAATTTAATTTAAATTAAATTAAAACTTTTTAAAATAATTTCTTAAATTTCGATGGACGTTGTTTTGGGTACGTGAGAAGCACCCTTCCTAGCTTTGATCTGTTGCCTGACGCCACTTGTACAAAATGCTGTTGACTGAAATGGGATGGTCCTTAATTAAAGATTTGCTCAGATCTAATCTACGGCTGGTCTCACTTGGGAGTCCGTTGAAGTAATGAATTGCTTCTCACTTTTGCCCTGGTATTTGGTCTCATTGCTATCCATTGTTTCTTTAATTTACATTACCCGATGATCTATCATCCGCAAAATCATGCTTTAGATTTCAATTTTTTAAATTCTACTTCGGATGCTTTTTATATGGTTGCTGATCGTTCTAATGATCAAACTACTATCATCCAAATCCGAAAACAATTACTGGTTGTGGAGCTTGAAAAGTTTATGCTTACTGAACGGATCACCAATTACTAGAAGGTGTTCCATACACCTCATCGACACTCTTTTCATACAACTACTCCTCCAATTCTGAAGACATTAAAAGATGGAACGGTGAAGTCCATCTATGCAAGGCCCAACGAATATTCATCTGGACCTACTACATCCAGTGCTACATTTCTGATTCAACCTGCATTTTCCCATACGAAAGGTAAATTTGGCCCTCTTACCTATTATTTTAAATCTAATAGAGATCCAGTCCATGTAAGCCATCATCATGGACACTTTGTATGGAATGTTGACCCATCTATATGCAAACCTAACTATGAAGTTTATCTCAACCCTGAGTTAGGCTGTGATGATGATGATGATGATGAGCGATATGTCAGACGACGAAGGAGGAAGAAAAAGTCTAAAACTTGTTGTATGCCTTCTCAACAGTTTCATCAATAAAAGAATGATTCAGATTCAGATGATTAATTCCAGCAAATTTAGTGGTCTACCCATAGAAATATCCAAATCTAGATCTCTTCGTGAGATGCTAAAATATTCTACCTGCTAGCCTAAGCCAGCGATTCCTGTCATTACTCCTACTCCTATACCTTGTATGATGGTTAAGTCATACGAAGAAGAGTTTCCTTCTCTACACAGGAGTACAAATGAAACAACTAGGGTTATCTCTAACCCTTATATTCGATCCACAGAAATCACTTCATAAGGAACACTTGTTTCAAATTCTTCTGATGAAGTTTTTAACTAGCGGACATCAAATGCAAAAGCACAAAACAAAGTCCTTAGAAGAATTGATTCCAAGTTGGATGGAATTAGTCAACAGACTTATGCTACTCAACAAAAAGTTAACGCCGTCTCTAAACAGATCCAACAACTGTACCATTCATACAAAGCTCAGATCCAGCAACTTAACGCTGATCTTCGACATTACATTGCTATATAGTATTTTGGACTTGACTTCGACGTCAAAACTAGAGAACTCAAGAAGATACAAGGAATTGTGCAATATATGGAAGCTAATATGCAATCTACACGGTCTAAGATTATATATGGCTCATCCTCTTTAGTATTTCCAAATATACAACCTGTATACACTCGTCTTTTGTATCATACATACCCAGATGAAGCTGACTATTTAAAGGTCTTTAAGTTCAACTATCCTTTGATAAGACAACATATCCATCCTCAGGCAACTCAAGCTAAAACTAAAAAGCCAAAATAAAAGCCAAAGCCTGAACAAGTTCATGAGCCATCACCTTTATATACTAAACCTGAACCAGTTAACCAGTGGGGTAAATCGTTGCAGATTCATACACCTCCCACTTCTCCACCAAAGTCTCAACCTTTCACCTCTACTGTTAAGTCAGTTCTGTGACTTTACGTATTAAATGATTTTGATGACAAACAAAAAGAAGACAGAATGAAAAGCAGACGAAATTAACATTTACAAAAAGTAGACGAAGTGGCTTAGCAAAAAGCAGACGAAGTGAAAAACAGACGAAGTCAAGGCTTAGCAAAAAGCAGACGAAGTGAAAAACAGACGAAGTCAAGGCTTAGCAAAAGCAGACGAAGTGAAAAACAGACGAAGTCAAGGCTTAGCAAAAAGCAGACGAAGTCAAGGCTTAAAGAAAAGCAGACAATACAAAAAGCAGACGATACAAAAGCAGACGAAGAATGTCGGAAGTATCAGCCAGTGGAAGTTATGAAGCGCAACTGCCTTAACCGTTTCTTTCAAGAATCAAGAAGCAGTTATTCAAGAAGCAGTTGAAGACTCAACTATAAATAGAGAAGTCGGAGTCAAAGAACATAACGTTACTACACATTACGCACGAGAGATATACTGATAAAAGTTCAAAAGAGATTACTGTGCAATCGTCGAGCAATATTTTGTTGTAAACAAGCTCGATAAACTTTTCTATTGTAAAAGTGATACAGATAGCCTGAGGAGGCTAAGCGTAAAAGAGTACCTACTGTAAAGAGACCTGAAGAGGCTCGGTGAAACAATACTTGTAAACGTTTTGGAGATAGTGAAATCTCAGAAGGATTTCTGAGGACTGGACGTAGCCCACGGTTTGGGGTGAACCAGTATAAAATTACTGTGTCGAAAATCTCTTAAACTCTCTCTATTATATTTCTGTGATTGTGATTTCTTACATACGCAAGTTATTAAAGAATCTTTCACAAACAAGAGTTTTTGTATTTCTGAATTGAACAAAGTTTTTGTTAAAGAAGGGTTTAACGAAAAAGTTAACACAATTCAACCCCCCTTCTTGTGTGTTGATTATCATTGTACTGACGTGTGATTGACTTCAAATCTAACTCATATGGCTATTGTCATCTATAGATAATAGAAAATAATGACTTCCATTAAGTGACCCTATTTTCATAGGTTCACACAAATTAGTGTGCACAATTTTAAGACAAATAAAAGCCCTCTATGATCTTCCAATATAAAATGACCTCCTATTCTACTTCCCATAAACACATCACTCACAGAAAATAAGTTCATCGATTTTCAACAAGCCAACAACCATTTCTTTTTGACTCAAAAGTTCAAAATCATTTACATTAAGTTTCCTATAACGTAAATGTCATAAATTAGCCTCATTATTTCTCACATCAATTAAGGCTTTACTCACAACATTTGAGACATCAATGGGAAACATTATTTTGTGTCATACAGACAATTGCCATTGTCTGTCCGGTTTTTTTATCATGAATAACACATGATTCACCATTAAACAAAACTAAATATCCATTAGTCATTAACTATCCAATACTCAATAAGTTGTAAGCTAAACTAGGAACAAATTGCACATTATAAAGAAGTTTAACATCACCTTGTATAGTTTTGATGAAAAATTGTACCTTTCTCTTTAACTTTCATTTCCTTGTCATCCCCGAGTCGGACCTCACTTTTATGTGATTCATCAAGCCTTTAAAAAAAGAATTTGTTCCTAAAAACCATACATCTTTATTGTTGACATCATTTGAATCTATGAGTGGGCCATTAATAGCTTGCTCTCTCGTCTTCAACCTTCTTTATAAATTTGTCTTCTTTTGTTCTTCTCTCTATTTGGTATAACAATTAGTTTCTTTGTATCCCAATTTGCTGCAATATCTGCATTAGATTAAGCCTTTTCGCTAAATTTTTATGGGATCTTCCAAGTCTAACTTCATAAGCTAACAAAGAACTCTATCTTTTCATCAAAAGTGTAAGTGCACAGGTCCTTAGCCTCTTCAATTACAGCAACAACATGAGCAAATTTTAATATTAAACTCTTTTAACACCTTATTCACAATAGTTTTGTTACTTACAATTTCACCATATGACTTCATTTTATTAATAATCCTAGATACTTCAAAAAAGAATTATTGCATAGTTCTTTTTCTTTCATAATTAAAGTCTCAAAATCACGATAAAGACTTTGTAATTTCATAGTAATTACCTTCTTATAACCCAAATATTCTTGCTTCAAATTCTACCATGATTGTTTAGAAGTGGTAACTACTGAAATTTGGGAAATATATCATCCTACAATGCTGACTGAATGAGCAGTAAAGCCTTTGCATCCTTTTACAATTTTCTTCTAGCCGTTAGTCGGGTTCTGCAGGTGTTGGATTCAATTCCTCATAATCATTCTCTACTTGAACAACATCTTCATCTTGAGAATTTATATGTAATTTTTTCACTTTTGAAATTTAGAATTAAGGGATGTACTGTTAAGTTGGTTTCATTGCTTTCCATAACTTTTTTTTTGTCAGCCCTTTACTTTTAGGTACACTTTCCTTCATGTTTATTTGACTTGTGTAAATGACTGACATTCCTGATAATGCACCTTTTCTTTATACATAGTTCTTAATAGACCTCTTGTTCCGCCAAAGAAATGCTCCCACTCTGATAGCATAAATGTTAGTGAAAGAAGCAATAAAATATAAGAGATAAGACTATTTTTACTTGTTATTTTCTGCTCATGGTAAATCATGTAGTACAAGGCTTTAAATAGTTGCAAAAAGCTACAAAAAATACAATAAAATAGGAACATGAAACAATGATTTGATACCTAATAACAAACTGATGAAATTTTCAGACTGTCAACAGTAATAACATTTATCACCTTTAAGAATTCGAAACACTAAGACCCATGTGAATATCAAAACCAAATCCAGATCAGGTTATACCTTTTTGTAACAACAATATGCAAAGAAATCGGTAGTGTCGGGAAGAGCACGTCAAGTGCCTCATCTCTACTGGTATCCACACTCTCACGAGACTGAACAACCCCTTTTGATATGTTAGCACCATTTTCTGAGACCTCTCTCTCTCTATTTCTAGTAGAGGGCGTCTCCTTTAAGGTTTTTGAGTATAAGAGATTCTTCAGTCTTCAAGTCATACTATATATCCATATATATAGTAAAACCCTAAATCCTAAAGCCCAAATCCGATTAAGGCCCAATGAATGCTCAGTTTGCTTGGTGTGCCCTGTAGGCTTATTTAATATTATCAAGAGACCTAAACTTCTTTTAGGTCCACAAGTTATAAGCGATCTCTAGCAAGACATAATAACTACCCAGTAGTAGTCGGAATACGACACTACCTAAATCACAACTGTTCAATTAGAGTATATTCTATAATTGGTTCGCGGGGCATACACCAACAATCTCCTACTTGCACAAGAACTAATTATCCTCAAGTAGTCCATTTGTCTCATTATATATTGATTGAGCATAAGGCAGGAAATAGTGTCATCCTTATTAGGATCAATCATATTTCTCAATTTCTGAGTTAGACTGTGAAACAAACGACTGATATTTACCTTGTTTGTGCACGACCATGCAACTTTTCATTCTCAACTCATCGAGGAGACTAGAGATATCTTTCCCCTATTATATATAATAGACAAATTCCATCTTGTTCATCCACATTTCTCCACATGATTCATAGCATGCTTGAGGATTGTTTTCATAATCACCTTTTACGACTGACGTTTGTCAATGTCAAAACAAACTAACCCACATGTAGGAAACCGTGACAAACTCAAATCAGAGGACTATATTTAACATTTGTGATGAGAACAACTTATGACACTTATATAACAATCATTGAAGTGTTCTCATAGTAGGTCGATCCAATTGCATGTTCTCCAATATGTATCTATGTGATTAACATAATATCTCCATATTAATGACCCGTGAAACATGGTCATCTATTAATCAACACACCACTCTCGACAGTCATTATTATCCTTTACATTAATGACATTAACTAGGGACCTTTTAGAATCAACGTATCCATATTACAATAGGGTCTCACGATCAAGTCATGCACTTGATGGCCTATTGTGGGATACCCATTATTCATGGGATCATAATTCAATTTTTTTATAACTCCATTAAAAAATGAACACAACAAATAATAACTAAGCATTACTAATGGATTATCCAAAAATATGTCACAAAATTACAATCTTATGTAATCACATATCTAAATGTCTAATACCTAATGCTCTAATATGACGATCATACTTAGCCTGTAGGAGAGGTTTAGTCAACGGATCAGCTATATTAAGATCTGTTGACACTTTGCACACCTTCACATCACCTCTTTGAACAATATGTCGAATAAGGTGAAAACACCTAAGTATGTGTTTGGTCTTCTGATGAGAATTTAGTTCCTTAGCTTGAGCAATGGCTCCATTATTATCATAATACAGATCCACTTGATTCATAATGTTAGGAACCACACTAAGTTTAATAATGAACTTTCTAACCCAAATAGCCTCCTTTGCTATTTTTGAAGCAGCAATGTACTAAGCTTCTATTGTTAAATCAACAACTGTATCCTGCTTGGAACTCTTCAAACACACTGCTCCACCATTCAGGCAGAATACAAATCCTAACCGTGATTAGAAGCCATCTTTATCTGATTTGAAGTTGGCATCAATGTAACCATTTACAATGAGCTCTTTCTCACCTCCATAGATCAAGAACATATCTTTAGTTCTTCTTAAGTACTTAAGAATGTTCTTAACAACTATCCAGTGACTTTCACCTAGATTCGACTGGTATCTACTCGTCATGCTCAAAGCACATACAACATCTGCTTGAGTACACAACATGGCATACATGATAGATCATATAGCAGATGCATATGGGATCCTACTTATGCGTTTTCGCTTATCTAGTGTCGAAGGATTCTGAGCCTTACTCAAAACTATGCCATGTGACATGGGTAAGAAGCCTCTCTTAGATTCTTTCATATTGAATATATGCAAAACCTTATCAATATAAATGCTTTGATTTAGTCCAATAAGTCATCTCGATCTATCTCTATAGATTCTAATACCTAAGATATAGGCTACTTCGCCCAAGTGTTTCATTGAAAAACAACTTCCTAACCAAGCTTTCATAGATTGAAGCATAGGAATGTTATTTCCAATGAGTAGTATGTCATCTATATACAAGACCAAGAAAAAAAATTACACTCCTATTAGTCTTCTTGTAAACATAAGGTTCTTCTTCATTTCTGAGGAAACCAATCCCTTTGATTGCCTTGTTAAAACGAAGATTTCAATTCTGAGAAGCTTGCTTCAATCCATAAATGTATCGCTAAAGCTTACAAACTTTCCTAGCATTTATAGAAGATGTAAAACCTTCAAGCTGTGTCAGGTACACATTCTCCTTTAGATTTCCAATAAGGAAAGTTGTTTTCACATCCATTTGCCATATGTCATAATCATATAATGCAACAATAGATAGGAGGATGCGAATGGATTTAAGCATCGCAACTGGGGAATAGGTCTCATCATAATCAATACCATGAATTTGTTTGAAACCTTTAGCCACCATTCGCGCATTGTTCACATGTATATTACCATCCATGTCAACTTTCTTCTTGAAAACCCACTTACACTTAATGGTTTTTACACCATTAGGTGGGTCAACCAAAACACGTACTTTGTTTTGGTACATGGATTCCATTTCGTATTCCATGGCTTGAAGCCATTTATTGGAGTCAGGTCCCATCATTGCTTCCTTGTAGGAAGCAGGTTCATCATCCTCTATCAATAATAGATGATGATGTTCAGTCACCATGAAACCATATCTTATGGGTTCGTGACGGAACCTTTCAGACCTACGCGGGGTTGGTGTCACAGGTGTAGTTTCTACAATATTTTATTGATCAGAACGAGGCTCCTCTTGTGTTGGAGCATTTTCCTGTGACTCTTAAATCTCTTCAAGATGTACTTTACTCCTAGTAGTTCCTTTGGAAAGAAATTCTCTCTAAAAAAAGACACCATTTCGAGCAACAAATACTTTGTTCTCGGTGGGATTGTAAAAGTAGTATCCTTTAGTTTCCTTAAGATACCCTACAAAGAAGCATTTATCATATTTGGGTCCAATTTTTCAAATGTTAACTTTTTAACATAAGCTTCAGATCCCCAAATCTTTAGAAAAGACAAACTAGGAACCTTTCCTGTCCACATCTGATATGGAGTCTTTTCTATTGCCTTCGATGGACTTCTATTCAGTGTAAACGCGGTCGTTTTAAGAGCATATCCCCAAAAGGAAAATGGAAGATTTGCATGACTCATCATAGATCGAACCATATCCAATAATGTTCATTTCCTCCTTTCAAACATACCATTCCATTATGGTGTTATAGGTGGAGTGAGTTGTGAAACTATTCCACACTCTTTGAGATGGTCATCAAACTCTCAGCTCAAATATTCACCACCTCGATCTGATCAAAAGGCTTTTATTGTATTGCCAATTTGGTTTTCTGCTTCATTTTGAAATTCCTTAAACTTTTCAAAGGATTGAGATTTATGTTTCATCAAATAAACATAACCATATTTATTGAGGTCATCAGTAAATGTAATGAAGTAATGAAAACCTCCTTAGCTGTAGAATTTAATGGTTCACATACATTAGTATGAATGAGTGCTAATAAATCACTAGCCCTCTAACTGTTTCCAGTAAAAGGAGCTTTAGTCATTTTTCCTAATAAACAAGATTCGCATGTCTCATACGATTCAAAATCAAAAGAGTTTAAAAGTCCATCATTATGGAGTTTATGTATGCGCTTATCTTTGTAGGATTCAAATAATTGGATTTAAATCTCTTTGTATTTATGTTATAAATAGGTCATTCCAAATTTAGAACATAAAGTCCATTCTCTAATTGGGCGCTACCATAAAATATGTCATTATGAGAAAATGAACAACAATTGTTCTTAATCATATAACAAAAACCTTTCATGTCCAAAACTGAAACAAAGACAATATTCCTGCTTATAGCAGTTACATGATAGCGATTATTCAGTTCCAAAACCACGCATAAGGGCAAAGATAAGTGAAATGTCCCTACAACTAAAGCAATAACTTTTGCTCTATTGCCTACGTGCAGGTCCACTTCACCCTTTGCCAAAGTTCTACTATTTTGTAATCCCTGCACATTCACACAAATGTGAGAAACACAACCGGTATCCAATACCTAAGATGTAGAATTAGAAATAACAACATTTACTTCTATAACATAAATACCTGAAGTAGACGTGTCATTACCCTTTTTCTTCTTCAGATCTTCCAAATATTTCTTGAAGTTTCTCTTCTAGTGACCGGGCTCATTATAATAATGGCAAAGATCGTAATTAGAAGGACTAGGCTTAGTCTTGGGGTTAGGATTGGGCTTGTTTCGATTCTTAGTTAGACCTTTGCCTTTGCCCTGTCTTTTACCATTACCTTGTTTCTTAAAACCTTTCCTCTTTTGGACCATGAGGACCTTAGGGGTAGGGTCCTTCTTAATGTTTTTCTCAATAGTCTTGAGCATCCCATGTAGATCAATCAAAGATTTATTTAGATTATGCATATTACATTTCATAACAAAAGTGTCATAATCATTTGACAGAGAATGAAGTATGATGTCAGCAGCCAACTCTTGGCTTATAAGAAATCCCAATCTTTCCAAGTTCTCAACAAGGCCAATCATCTTAATGACAAGTGGGCTGACTAGGTTTCCTTTTGCTAGCTTGCATTATAAGATAGGCTTCATAGTTTGAAATCTCTCAATTCGTGCTTGTCCCTGAAACAAAATTTTAAGGCTTGTAATCATCTCATAGGCTCCTACATTTTCAAACTGCTTTTGAAGGTCTACGTTCATAGTTGCCAACATGAGACAACCATCATCGAGAGCATCATCCTCATACTTCTTATAAGCATTCCTTTCAGTAAGGGAAGCAGTGGAAAGAGGTGCCTTTATGGGGAGTGACTTTTTAAGGACACAGTCCTTCTTTTTTTGCTTGAGAACAATTCTCAAGTTTCTGTACCAGTCCAAAAAATTTAAACCATTCAACTTATCCTTCTGAAGGATAGATCATAGTGAAAAACTGGATGAGTTAATGGTGGTCATGATTATCTACAATAAAACAATCAAAGTTTCAATTACATGTTCATTAATAAAACCTAATTATTAATAATTAAGAAGTTCTCACTATACCCATATAGTAAATGTCCCTAAAAAATGAGTATAATTGTCTAAGATCCATATTTCACTAAGATCCAAGTGAGCTTTGGCTCATCGCCTAAATCCTAGTTATTTAGGTAAGTAATTGTTTGCTAGTTATTTCATATATAACTCTTGGTTGTTGGTTGACATCTTATGCCTCGACTCCCAACTATGTAGCATCCCACCTCCGCAAGACCCGAACCCGACATCGACGGTGATATCCGAGTCCGTGCCCTCGAAGGTCGCATGCTAAACCAGTCAATAACTCTCATATCGGTATAAATTTTTGTTTTTTTTTTAAACACTTTCATTGCGGAAATCCATTTTCAGTTTGGGCCTAATAAAGTTAAAAGTCGATAGTACAT